>CAJHNH020003102.1:0-82995 GCA_905116865.2 Candidula unifasciata
GGCGTGAGAATAGAATTCCTAGCTACAGTGTAAGGTTTTAGGTAATATTACTCAAGGTTGGGTTGCTTTGTCTGGACTAAGGACTGGAAACGTTTAAATCAATACGGTTTAAAGTAACATTTGGTTTAAGGGCATAGTCTCTTGTCTCTCAATAACCAGAAGAACTTATTACAAGTACTAACTTCTGGAATCACTGAGATCGTCTCGTGACATGGTCTCAGCTGGTAGATCGCCAATACCTGTCGCTTTTAGAATAACGCTCCATAAAATATAAGCTTAATCAACAACGCAGACAAAATATTGTACACACAGACCGTTTACGTGATCGTTATTTAGATAATAACCTTGAGAAACAAAAATACCAGTGAAACAATTGAAATATGTCGACCACATTTACTGTTTCTGTAGCAGTCAACAGGCGAGCAAAAGGCAGACAGCGTTACAAGTGGGAGGATAACATCAAGAGATGGACTAACAGCAGTATAAGTGAGTGTACATCAAGGGCAAGAGTAATGGCTTGTTGGAGATCCATTGCAGCCAACCTTCATTGTGGAGACGGCACCTGATTGATTGATTGATTGATTGTAGCAGTCAACACCAAAACTGACATCCCCTTTTGTTCCATTGGCTTCAGACATCTTCTTCTGCATTCCGAGCCCTTTAGGTTTATGGCTGCAGATATCACCCGCCTCTATTCATCTCTCTGATTGGCCTTCTCTTTCCAGTTGGTGACACCAAGTTTTTTGCAAGTCTGTCTGGATCAGGGGGCTGCCAATGATGGGTTTTTACCCCCATTTCTGGGTTTTTATTTGACGCCTTGAGTTAATATTTTGGAATCTTGGGTTATTTACAAAATATATCTTTATATAAAAGTGGGTAAATGTTTCGTTTCGAAACTATAAAATTTGTACTTTTTATCAATCTTGGGTTGTTGTTTTTGTTTATTGTTCTTTGCTTCTGCATTGCTGGATTTTTTGGCCAGCTTAGCTTGGGATTTGATAAAAATCCCATTGGCAGCCCTGGTCTGGATTGTATCTCTCCATTTCTTCTTAGTCTGCCTCGTGGTCTATGTCCTTTCATCTCCCTTGTGCACAGAGTTTTTACTTTTCTGTGCCTTTAGACACCAGCTTTAAAAAATAGACGGAACTTTATTTGCAATGCGCACCAAAGTGCAATGTTCAAGAGGTGTTATGGGATGTCGTTAAGGTTAGGGTTAGGAGTAAAAATGTACCTAAAAGACATTTTTGATCATTTTGGCGTAAAGAAAAAAAAAATGTAGCCGTCAGAGTGACAGAAAAAATGCGCCAAACATAATTCTTGCTAACACCATATACCGAACGTGTCAATGGCACAGACAGGCTAAAATACCCCTTTGAAAAAGGACATATTCAAAAATCTGTAAGTCAGACAGATGGAAAGACAAGCAGCTAATCAAATAGTTAGAGACACATATAGATAAATAGCTAGACAAACAGGAAGACAGACAGATAGACCGACCGACCCACCCACCCACCCACCGACCGACCGACCGACCGACCGACCGACCGACCGACCGACCGACCGACCGACAGACAGACCGACAGACCGACCGACAGACAGACAGACAGACAGACAGACAGACAGACAGACAGACAGACAGACAGACACCCAGACAGACAGACAGACAGAATATTATTATATATGGTAAAGAAATCCCAAGGAAGAGAGGAAGACACAGAGAGAGAGAGAGAGAGAGAGAGAGAGAGAGAGAGAAGGAGGGAGGGAGAGAGAGACAGAGAGACATAGACAGATAGAGAAAGACGTTGGATAACCTAACGACATGGCAAGCATTTATGTCAGTCCATGGGGAAATAAATAGCTCTCTAGTGTTGTGTCTTGGTAGATGGTATTACAGTCGCGGCCAGTTGACAACGCTTTGCCTTTACACTCGCACCCAGAAACCCCACACCAACTCTCCAATAAAAAGCGGCAGTTAATTTTAGTTTACGACATTCTCGCATAGTTGTGGTCAAATTAAGTGTCGATATTAAAATTTGGGCAATGCTGTATAAGTTGCCTGGACGTCAGGAGCCCGGCCTACACCCGTCTTTCCCCGCACAAACACATCCACACAGGCGCGCGTGTGCGCACACATATACACATTACACACGCAGAGACAACACCACACACACACAGAGACATGCAGAGATACCCACTGAAATACTCACGCACACATACAGCCTTCCTACCAGCACTTGTTGAGCTTACAGTATAGATGCTAACTGGGTACGCTATGTTGTGCTATAGTCCGTTTCAGAAAATCTGCCTAATGTTAAATTCTGTAACCCCGTTACCGTTCGATGTAAGTTGAAATTTGACATACAATCTGTTAATAATCATGTGCATGTAACAAATGTGTTTAAATGTAAGCATACATCTAGTTTTTATTGTGTTTTGTGTGTATGTGTGTATGTATGTGTGTGTGTGTGTGTGTATGTGTGTGTCGTAAGGGTAGGGGAGCACAAAGTAACCAGCATGCTTACTGAGCAACTGAAACTTTTCAAAATATTTGCTAGAACACATTAAATGCGGTATTCAGTCTCAGATAGTCAACTCAACCATTAGCTTTCCGAGAGTTACATTACATAATGAACATAATTTTTAATGGTGTACGGAATAGGCTATCCTACTAAAGATCACCACGCATGGCTGCACATGTGGACTGCTTACCAGACAATCTCCGCGCGTCTGTGACTTATTGTATATTCTTTTTTTAGTAGTACACACAGTATTAGTCAGAAATCATAGAAATTCGCAACTTTAGGAAAACAGCAGCACATGAGCAGTTGTAAATTATAAAATCATAAGGACTTGGGAAATCTAAGACCAAGGGCAAACAATCATTTTAACCCGTATAGGAGTTTTCGAGATAGTTGTGTGAGGGTTCTACATTTGAAACATACTATAGAGGGATATTTCTATTGACTAATCAGAACTCAGTAGCCGATATGTTCAATATCCCGCCCATCAGCTCTACTTCCCCCGTGGTATTTCCTGATATCCAGTGAAGGCTGGATCGACACTGCAGCACAGATCTACTCGAACTCTTGCAGTTCCCCAAGGCCATAACTCGCTTATGGGTATACAACTCTCTCTCTCTCTCTCTCTCTCTCTCTCTCTCTCTCTCTCTCTCTCTCTCCCTCTATGTCTCTCTCTCTTTCTCTATCTCTGTTTGTCTGTATCTATCTCTTTTTCTCTCTCTCTCTCTATCTCTGTCTGTCTCTATCTATTTATCTCTCTATCTCTCTCTCTCCATCTCTATCTCTGTCTCTCTCTCTTTCTCTCTCTTTGCGTACCCCACCAGATCATCACACAAGCGATAAACACCCTGTAACACAAAGTTCCACCATGCGGATGAGGATCACCTGTGGAGAGGTCACAGAAACCCCTTTCAACCGTTAAACTATATTTATGGTCGGGCTATATTCAGGGCTACCGGCAAATGCTAGGGTGGGGCTTCAAATAAGGAAAAAATTGCCACGCACATGGGGACGACTAACATATAAGCAATAGACTCTGGCGTCCGATCTCACTACCCAGAGACCAGGGGAAATTACTTGAAGTCCACGTGAAAAAATTCCAAGCTTTACCAGTACCTAAACCCGGGACCTCCTGCACTCGAGGCAGACGCCATGCCTTGATACCATTCACCCCTCCCCCCCCCCCTTTTTTTTCCTCAAAAAAAAAAAATCAAACTTACGACCATCTGAATAACAGGCAAACATACATTTAGAGTTGCTCTTCATTTTTAAACTCGAAATTTAAAAAGATAGAGATATTCAGTTATCATATAATCTTAAATCCGCTCACAAAACTCACAGACACAACGATTTATTGCTGACCAGTCAGTAGCGATGAAGTGTCACGAACTGAACTTCCATGGTTTCATATCCTACCCGTGGTACGAAGGTGTGGCCTAATAAAATATTTCTAACTCACCTGGCCACGTGTGAACGACCAAAGTGGTTATTAGACAAAATCAATATTGTTCTTGTGTAATATTTTAAGTGGGTCTTGTGTAATATTTGAAACATACGGGTGATTTTGTCGCTCCATCAAATATCACTTCGTGACTGGTGGTAGGTTGCTAAGATCTGTTCGTAATATTCTGTTTTGTTTGTGAAAAAGGGGGGGGGGGGGATGAAGAAAAAAAAAAGGGGGGGGGGGTGGGTTATAGAATTATTTGCAAGAATAATATACATTCATAATGATCTTTGTTCTTACTACTACTGCTACTGGTAATATCTCAACAACAGCTGCTACTACTATTACTGCAAGTACAAGTAGACCCAAGGTCCTAAGCTTTGTTAAAGTGCATAATAATAATAATAATATCGAACTTTTATCATCATTTTTATTTTATGAATGGTAAATGCATAATTTAAAAATCACACGCACACACATAAAATGAAATAAATAATTTTAAAAATATCTTAAAAAGAGAATAGCTATATTTAGTTTTTGGGTTGCTTAGACCCATTACAAAACACATGTTCTAGAAAATAATAGGAACATAAATGAGGATGGGGATATGTGAAAGGGGTGTACTTAGCCTCACCGCTGTCTTCAATGTGTTTTTTTTTTCTGGGGGGGGGGGGTGGGGGAGAATGGGGGTGGGGGTGGGGGGCAGGGTGAAAAGCGGGTGGATGAGCTTTAAGGTACCCAAAGCTCTCAGCGTTCGTGTGTTAGCAGTAGTGGTTATTGTGACGAAATTCCTAACACAATAATGATTTACTTGATGATATTAATTTTTGAAAAAAAAAATATTTAAACGTCGGAAATTATCATTTCAAATCATATACTTAAAATCGTTTCACACCTTGTCGTGTAGAAACAGTATCAAAAGCGCGGCGTCATTTATGAGGCACCAATCTGAACTCCAATCAAGCAGGGGCATTCATTGCGGTAATATAATAGCTGTAAAACACCTCCTCGTGATGGGTATCACAGGCTGGTGGGACTTACAATAGAATACTATTTTCAGATGTTTTGGCCTGTAGGTGAGTTGACACGAACTATTATTGCATAGGAGTGGGCGTTGTACAATGTTTCTGACAATTACAGTATGCACACGATTATCTTTCACATTACGGTTTAAAAAAAAAAAAAATTCTCATCATCATCATCAGTTTAAAAAAAAAAAAATATCATCACCTTCAATCAGCATCCGCGAAGAGGGAGCTTTAAGTTATAATTGTCAATAGGTTATTAGCGCCATCAAAAAAAAAAAAATAGATTAGCATTGCATCCCATCGAAAGCCCTGACAAAGACTTGTGCAGTGTTCATACGTTTAGGTCTGCGTGTGTATTATCTCTCCACCGTATTCCTGAACTACCCCATGGTCTGCACCCATTAAACTCTTTTGTATTCGCAGTTTTATGTTTGTGTTATCTGCCATCCATTTTCTCTGTATTGCCCCAGCCATAGTTGTTCATTAGCCGTCATGATGCCAGTAGCAAGTGAAGATTTAAACAAAATATAACTTAGCTTGGCTTGCTTCGCCACAAACACAACAATCGTCACGTTCAACTAGCATCCATAAAGGAGGGGGGGGGGGTGTGTGCAAATGATTATCATTGTGACAAGATTATATCATCATCATCAGTTCTCGTTATGCCTAGTGGCACAAATGGCCTCAGAGAGGACTTTCATGCTCTCCTGTCCTGTGCAATCTTCAGTGCAGTTTTCCATGTCAGAGATGCCGAACTCAGGTCACTTTCCATCGTTCGTCTCCATGTTGTTTTTTGGCGCCACTTTGTTTTTTTCCCCTCTGGTATCCACGTGAGAGTTGTTTTAGCAGGTATATTAGTATTGATTGTCATAACTTGACTAGATTATATGCGCTATAAAGAATGTCTAAGCATTGCTCAAAACCATGAAGCCAAGAAAAGAACTTTTGCAGTGTTGATGCAATCAGAGGAGACAGACCCAAATACTGTCCCGACTGGCGACGAAGTCGTCTACATGCAGCCAAGTCGCAATCCGGTCGCAGATGATGATCAACACAGTATGAATGTAGTCGCTGCTTTCTACTTTCCATTATTCTCCGCTGTTTGTATCTTTAAACGGTCCGAACATTTGTTTAAGACCGTTCTAAAAAGTTTTAAATAAAATTGTTTCCTTTTTATATTAAAAATTGCGAAAGTAGTTCCCAAATTACATAACCCAGACCCCCCCCCCCCACCCCCTAACCCCCCACCTTTAACAATTATGCAAATAAAAACCAATAACCGTTTTCTGCGGTGATTTCCCCTTAGGAATTTAAATAATAAAACCTGACCTACTTACTTACTTAGTCGCTCTTTGGGTGCAGAGGATTGCCAGAGAGATTGCCAGACTTCTCTTTCAGCAATTTTCTTCTGGCTTTGTTCCATTCCACTCCTCTGTCAGTCAGGGACTGTCGGATGTTGACTTCCCAGCGGACGCCGGGTCGCTCTGGAGGTCTGATCTTCTGGTTCCAATTTGGCCGATTTTCTCTCATTCTGCTTGCATGTCCAAACCATCGTAACTGTGACTATCAACTCGGGTTTTTAAGGACTGGAAAAATATACTAGCCAAGTGTCTCAGGCATGTCTTTATCTGCAGACTGGTTTGCGCTTATTTTGATAATGGTATAAAGCAGAGCTATTGAAATGACGGCCCGTGGGTTAAATCTGACCCGCGGAGGCCTATCAAGTGGCCCACTAATCACTGCTAGCTGTATTATATATTAATACAACCAAAACTGTAAAGAACAGGTTTGCAACATGCTGTTAAAGACAGAAAGACGGGTGGACAGCGGATAGATAGATAGATAGATAGATAGATAGATAGATAGATAGATAGATAGATAGATAGATAGATAGATAGATAGATAGATAGATAGATAGATAGATAGATAGATAGATAGATAGATAGATAGATAGATAGATAGATAGATAGATAGATAGATAGATAGATAGATAGATAGATAGATAGATAGATAGATAGATAGATAGATAGATAGATAGATAGATAGATAGATAGATAGATAGATAGATAGATAGATAGATAGATAGATAGATAGATAGACAGACAGACAGACAGACAGACAGACAGACAGACAGATAGATAGATAGATAGATAGATAGATAGATAGACAGACAGACAGACAGACCGACCGACCGACCGACCGACCGACCGACCGACCGACCGACCGACCGACCGACCGACCGACCGACCGACCGACCGACCGACCGACCGACCGACCGACCGACCGACCGACCGACCGACCGACCGACCGACCGACCGACCGACCGACCGACCGACCGACCGACCGACCGACCGACCGACCGACCGACCGACCGACCGACCGACCGACCGACCGACCGACCGACCGACCGACCGACCGACCGACCGACCGACCGACCGACCGACCGACCGACCGACCGACCGACCGACCGACCGACCGACCGACCGACCGACCGACCGACCGACCGACCGACCGACCGACCGACCGACCGACCGACCGACCGACCGACCGACCGACCGACCGACCGACCGACAGACAGACAGACAGACAGACAGACAGACAGACAGATAGATAGACAGACAGACAGACAGACAGACAGACAGACAGACAGACAGACAGATAGACAGATAGATAGATAGATAGATAGATAGATAGATAGATAGATAGATAGATAGATAGATAGATAGATAGATAGATAGATAGATAGATAGATAGATAGATAGATAGATAGATAGATAGATAGATAGATAGATAGATAGATAGATAGATATAGATAGATAGATAGATAGATAGATAGATAGATAGATAGATAGATAGATAGATAGATAGATAGATAGATAGATAGATAGATAGATAGATTAGATAGATAGATAGATAGATAGATAGATAGATAGATAGATAGATAGATAGATAAATAGATAGATAGATAGATAGATAGATAGATAGATAGATAGATAGATAGATAGATAGATAGATTAGATAGATAGATAGATAGATAGATAGATAGATAGATAGATAGATAGATAGATAGATAGATAGATAGACAGACAGACAGACAGACAGACAGACAGACAGACAGACAGACAGACAGACAGACAGACAGACAGACAGACAGACAGACAGACAGACAGACAGACAGACAGACAGACAGACAGACAGACAGATAGATAGATAGATAGATAGATAGATAGATAGATAGACAGACAGACAGACAGACAGACAGACAGACAGACAGACAGACAGACAGACAGACAGACAGACAGACAGACAGACAGACAGACAGACAGACAGACAGACAGACAGACAGACAGACAGACAGACAGACAGACAGACAGACAGACAGACAGATAGATAGATAGATAGATAGATAGATAGATAGATAGATAGATAGATAGATAGATAGATAGATAGATAGATAGATAGATAGATAGATAGATAGATAGATAGATAGATAGATAGATAGATAGATAGATAGACGGAGGAATGGACGGCGGGACAGACAGACAGACAGACAGACAGACAGACAGACAGACAGACAGACAGACAGACAGACAGACAGACAGACAGACAGACAGACAGACAGACAGACAGACAGACAGACAGACAGAAAATTTACACATACTATTTAATACTAAGGTAGTATACAAATAGAATTTACCATCAAAGTGTCTTAAATTCCGCAAGTCCATTGTTGACACGGAATTTAGCAGGATGTTGAAGACAAATAATGTTAGTAGAGTTGGTACAGGCATCATTATATGTCACAAACTTATTGCTTAGATCTCCTAAACAGCATGTGTTTTCACAATATAAGACACTGTCTGGTCTGGCAACGAAAAGGAAACGTTGTTGTAGATGTCCGGTTCGTGTTGAGTTGGCGGACTTGGAATCTCTGTCTTTGTTTTTGATGTGCTGTTTAAAGAGAAGATCAACATTTGTATAAGGATACTGTGTTTCGTATGAGAGTAAAGCACAGCTAAGGCATTGTCGTCTTTGTTTTAAAACCAAGAACATTACTAAGGTAAATGTTTTGGCTACTGAGGAAACAGGATTACCAAGTGGCTAGACGATTGCATACAAGTCTTCTGATTCAAAGTGGAGGATAATCAGCTGGCAAGTGACGCTCCAAACATATAATTGTTTCTAGCCAGGGTCTACTGATGCAATTTCTCCATTGCTGGACTTGGAATACAGAGTTTCCATCGCCTATCTACTGAAATGAGTGCTTGGTGCGACACCATGAGTTGTAGATTTCATGTGGAATTTTTTGTTTTCTTTATGGTTTCGCTTATGGTTTGGTGATGTGAGCCGCTTAAAAAATGGCGAGTGGCTGGTTGCTTTTGGAATGTCGTATACTTATGCCGCATTGTGTCTAAGATGCCGGCTTTCGTAAGTGACAGTTTGCATTAACTGTAAGCTGCCCTTCTAGTGTGGGACTGTTCGAGTTTACAAATCTAACAGCTGACCTATGCATACTTTGCGTATGCAAGCTTCACGATTTTGCTGGGACTAATATGTTTCTCACTAGTTTTCAAATTGGACAGTCAAGGACATTTTGTGTGACTTCCATTGGTGCTGGACGGAGCAGTTTAGGGGCGATCCGTCTGTATGAAGATTGAAACCTCGACTAACGACCAGCTCTAAGATACCGGTCGAAAGGTACTGGTTCCGAAGCCTCGTTCTTTGCTACCAAAAAATGAACCAGCATCCCCGAAGGGGGAGCTTTAGGTTGTAATTGTCACTAGATTATTCGCGCAAGATAAATTGGCTTAGCATTGCGCGCTGTCAAGTAGTCCTGATGCGATCAAAAGAGTCAGATAAAGATACTGTCCCGACTGAGAACAAAGTCGTTTACCAGTCAGCCAATGGGGCCATCCGATCGCCGATGTCCGAAGCCTCGGAGGAACGGGGTTTTAATAATTAGTTATTTGGGAAGTAATTTAGTAGCAGTTCTAACTTTATGGCGAATGGATCACCCCATAACTGCTTTCCTACTGTGGCAGTGAAAACTACCCATACTGACCCTTATGATTTGATCTAGGGTCAACAGGTTGACAGAGCTTAAGTGAGTCCCAGGAAATACCCTGGGAAGTATAGGATGCTAGCGTCATACTGAAAACATCACCTTTCAAATACTGATTGTTCTATAAAAGATATGATGGTAGCGGCCATAGTGTAACACGGGACTATTCAACCGATTGCATGCGGACCGAATCTGGCAGGTAGAGGCATAGGAAATGACCCAGGGATCCTTGTTAACTGTAATGTTTTGAGAGAACTTCCTATGCTGTGGCTGGGCTCTCTGACCCGAGACCATCCCCATTTATCAGTACCCTGGCCCCTGAATGAACGTAGCTACATAGCCTGGGTGTAACATCTAGACGCTTGCCTGCTGATCCAAAGGTCATCGGTTCAAATCTGAACGGAGCCTGGCCTTTAGTTTTTGAAAGAAGTGCCACATAAAATCCTGGGAAGTAAAGGCAGCCGGCATGAAGTTAGCCATATCACCCAGGGAGTGTCGATTGGTCTATAAAATAAGCCCCATCCCTCCCCCTCTACCCCGCACCCCAGCTCTTGCTCTACCCGGCCATCATAGCAAAAGGTGATTAAAAAGGGGAAGAGGTGGGGGGGGGGGGGGTTATCCCAATTATTGTTAACAAAAACTTGGAGTAAAAAACAAGCACATAAAACAAAGGGCCAAATAAAAAACAGAAACTATTATCAAAACTGTATATTTTAGCATCCCGATAAAATGCAATCGTTGACACTGTTTTGTCTTCAGGTTATCTATTGTTTTTGGTCTAATATTGGACAAGATGCAACAAATTTTATCGTCCACTTCAAGCTAGCAGTGTTGGTTTCTTTGCATCATTGTTAAAGCTAAGGTTTGTGGTTTAAACAACGGATGAACATCATGGCTCACAGTTATGTTAAAGCTGAGGTTTGTGGTTTAAACAACGAATGAACATCATGGCTCCCAGTTATGTTAAAGCTGAGGTTTGTGGTTTAAACTACGGATGAACATCATGGCTCACGGTTATGTTAAAGCTGAGGTTTGTGGTTTAAACTACGAATGAACATCATGGCTCACGGTTATGTTAAAGCTGAGGTTTGTGGTTTAAACTACGGATGAACATCATGGCTCACGGTTATGTTAAAGCTGAGGTTTGTGGTTTAAACTACGAATGAACATCATGGCTCACGGTTATCTTAAAGCTGAGGTTTGTGGTTTAAACTACGAATGAACATCATGGCTCACGGTTATGTTAAAGCTGAGGTTTGTGGTTTAAACTACGAATGAACATCATCATCATCAGTCATCAGTTCTCGTTATGCCTAGTGGCACATAAGGCTTTCTGAGAGGACTTTGCATGCTTTCCTGTCCTGTGCAATCTTCAGTGCAGTTTTCCATGTCAAAGATGCCACACTCAGGTCACTTTCCATCGTTCGTCTCCATGTTGTTTTTGGGCGCTTCTGTTTTCTCTTTCCCTCTGGTGTCCATGTGAGAGCTGTTTTGGCAGGTATTTCAGAAGTCATTCTCATAACGTGGCCAAGCCATTTCCATCTTCTCTTGGTAATCATACTGTCTAAAGTTTCTTGGTTTGTGGCTTGAAGTAGTTTAGTGTTTGAGATTGTATTTGGCCAAACGATTTTGATAATTCCACATAGACATGTGTGGTGGAAGGTGGACAGCTTGTGTGCATCCTTTTTGGTCATTCTCCAGCATTCCGCTCCATAAAGAAGAATTGGCAAAATGATGCTCTTGTAGAGTCGGAGTTTCGTTCCTCTGCAGTAATTGTTGGATTTCCAGATTTGCCTTATCCTTCCAAAAGCAGCTCTAGCTTTGTTCAGACGTGACTGTGTGTCTTCCTCTGTCCCTCCCAGTATGGACACCCCACTGCCAAGATACGTGAAATGTTCTACATTTTCAAGTGATTGGTTACTTATGGTCACTGGTTGTTGGTTTGGACTTTTTGTCATGATCTTAGTTTTCTTTGTATTTATTCTCAGTCCCACCATTTCTGCTGTGCAGTTTAGTCTGTTACTTTTCTCTTGTACATGTTCATGTTTATGTGATAGGAGTGCTATATCATCTGCAAAATCAAGGTCCTCAAGCATGGTGAATGGAGTCCATCGTATGCCTCTTGATGAACATCATGGCTCACGGTTATGTTAAGGCTGAGGTTTGTGGTTTAAACTACGAATGAACATCATGGCTCACGGTTATGTTAAAGCTGAGGTTTGTGGTTTAAACTACGAATGAACATCATGGCTCACGGTTATGTTGAAGCTGAGGTTTGTGGTTTAAACTACGGATGAACATCATGGCTCACGGTTATGTTAAAGCTGAGGTTTGTGGTTTAAACAACGGATGAACATCATGGCTCACGGTTATGTTAAAGCTGAGGTTTGTGGTTTAAACAACGGATGAACATCATGGCTCACGGTTATGTTAAAGCTGAGGTTTGTGGTTTAAACAACGGATGAACATCATGGCTCACGGTTATGTTAAAGCTGAGGTTTGTGGTTTAAACAACGGATGAACATCATGGCTCACGGTTATGTTAAAGCTGAGGTTTGTGGTTTAATCTACGAATGAACATCATGGCTCACGGTTATGTTAAAGCTGAGGTTTGTAGTTCAAACAACGGATGAACATCATGGCTCATGGTTATGTTAAAGCTGAGGTTTGTGGTTTAATCTAAGAATGAACATCATGGCTCACGGTTATGTTAAAGCTGAGGTTTGTAGTTCAAACAACGGATAAACATCATGGCTCACGGTTATGTTAAAGCTGAGGTTTGTGTTTTAATCTACGAATGAACATCATGGCTCACGGTTATGTTAAAGCTGAGGTTTGTGGTTTAATCTACGAATGAACATCATGGCTCACGGTTATGTTAAAGCTGAGGTTTGTGGTTTAATATACGTATGAACATCATGGCTCAGGGTTATGTTAAAGCTGAGGTTTGTAGTTCAAACAACGGATGAACATCATGGCTTACGGTTATGTTAAAGCAGAGGTTTGTAGTTCAAACAACGGATGAACATCATGGCTCACGGTTATGTTAAAGCTGAGGTTTGTGGTTTGAACAACGGATGAACATCATGGCTCACGGTTATGTTAAAGCTGAGGTTTGTGTTTTAATCTACGAATGAACATCATGGCTCACGGTTATGTTAAAGCTGAGGTTTGAGGTTTAATCTACGAATGAACATCATGGCTCACGGTTATGTTAAAGCTGAGGTTTGTGGTTTAATCTACGAATGAACATCATGGCTTACGGTTATGTTAAAGCAGAGGTTTGTAGTTCAAACAACGAATGAACATCATGGCTCACGGTTATGTTAAAGCTGAGGTTTGTGGTTTAATCTACGAATGAACATCATGGCTCACGGTTATGTTAAAGCTGAGGTTTGTGGTTTAAACAACGGATGAACATCATGGCTCACGGTTATGTTAAAGCTGACGTTTGTGGTTTAATCTACGAATGAACATCATGGCTCACGGTTATGTTAAAGCTGAAGTTTGTGGTTTAAACAACGGATGAACATCATGGCTCACGGTTATGTTAAAGCTAAGGTTTGTGGTTTAATCTACGAATGAACATCATGGCTCACGGTTATGTTAAAGCTGAGGTTTGTGGTTTAAACAACGGATGAACATCATGGCTCACGGTTATGTTAAAGCTGAGGTTTGTGGTTTAAACAACGGATGAACATCATGGCTCACGGTTATGTTAAAGCTGAGGTTTGTGTTTTAATCTACGAATGAACATCATGGCTCACGGTTATGTTAAAGCTGAGGTTTGTGGTTTAATCTACGAATGAACATCATGGCTCACGGTTATGTTAAAGCTGAGGTTTGTGGTTTAATATACGAATGAACATCATGGCTCAGGGTTATGTTAAAGCTGAGGTTTGTAGTTCAAACAACGGATGAACATCATGGCTTACGGTTATGTTAAAGCAGAGGTTTGTAGTTCAAACAACGGATGAACATCATGGCTCACGGTTATGTTAAAGCTGAGGTTTGTGGTTTGAACAACGGATGAACATCATGGCTCACGGTTATGTTAAAGCTGAGGTTTGTGTTTTAATCTACGAATGAACATCATGGCTCACGGTTATGTTAAAGCTGAGGTTTGTGGTTTAATCTACGAATGAACATCATGGCTCACGGTTATGTTAAAGCTGAGGTTTGTGGTTTAATCTACGAATGAACATCATGGCTTACGGTTATGTTAAAGCAGAGGTTTGTAGTTCAAACAACGAATGAACATCATGGCTCACGGTTATGTTAAAGCTGAGGTTTTTGGTTTAATCTACGAATGAACATCATGGCTCACGGTTATGTTAAAGCTGAGGTTTGTGGTTTAAACAACGGATGAACATCATGGCTCACGGTTATGTTAAAGCTGACGTTTGTGGTTTAATCTACGAATGAACATCATGGCTCACGGTTATGTTAAAGCTGAAGTTTGTGGTTTAAACAACGGATGAACATCATGGCTCACGGTTATGTTAAAGCTGAGGTTTGTGGTTTAATCTACGAATGAACATCATGGCTCACGGTTATGTTAAAGCTGAGGTTTGTGGTTTAAACAACGGATGAACATCATGGCTCACGGTTATGTTAAAGCTGAGGTTTGTGGTTTAAACAACGGATGAACATCATGGCTCACGGTTATGTTAAAGCTGAAAATCGGGATTTTTACAAGTACAAATGAACTCAGTTTCAAATTTGCTTGATGCCTCCACTGAAGCGCCCTCTCGCCGCCCCGCGATGTGTTGGGGGAGGGTGCTTCCAGGTTAGGGGCCAATTTTTTAGGGTATTTTCTTCTTTTCCCATTTTGAGATGAGAAAACAAGTACACAATGTGTGTGAGACAACCGGCAAAGATTGAGGATAGGAACAGACAGGGGACGACAAACAAAAAGAATGTCTTAAAGGAATTTAGAGCCGGTTTTAACATATTGCTGTGAATCCTGGATAATTAATAAACAAGCCGAACAATAGCTTCAGAGATGTGGTTTTACAGAAGAATCTATATAATTCCTTGGACAGCGTAGAACTGCAACCTATATGTTTTGAAAGAGGTGGGTGACGAAGACAATTTATCACAAACATCAGAAAAGGAAAGTCATCACAAAATATGAGAAGTCATGTTATGGGAAGAGTGAAAATAGAACAAGTTGTAACTGCTTAAAAGATTTATGGAAAGAGAGACAGAATAAGACAGCCAGAGAAGATTCTTGGCAGCCTTTTATCATGAGATGAAGGGGTGTCAACACACAAACTGATACACGCAGTTGCGGATTGCAGGTTGTGGAAACGCATGATAGCCCACGCCAGTCGGCAAGGCACTTGATGATAAACTACCCTTGAATACAGATGCACATTTCTTCCACAAAATAAGAGATCTAGCTAAAATAAAGGACACAAGTATGGATAGAAATTAGGATGGAGTCGACTTCAAACGATGGCGAACGTAAATGTCAATAAATGACGAAACAGTAGTGCACGACATTAAGTATATTGTACTTGAGTGTTAATGATTATAATAGGACGGGTATGCTACGTTTTGACAAACAGAGCTTTCGTTATTGGTGTATGATAACATCTATCTATCTATCTATCTATCTATCTATCTATCTATCTATCTATCTATCTATCTATCTATCTATCTATCTATCTATCTATCTATCTATCTATCTATCTATCTATCTATCTATCTATCTATCTATCTATCTATCTATCTATCTATCTATCTATCTATCTATCTATCTATCTATCTATCTATCTATCTATCTATCTATCTATCTATCTATCTATCTATCTATCTATCTATCTATCTATCTATCTATCTATCTATCTATCTATCTATCTATCTATCTATCTATCTATCTATCTATCTATCTATCTATCTATCTATCTATCTATCTATCTATCTATCTATCTATCTATCTATCTATCTATCTATCTATCTATCTATCTATCTATCTATCTATCTATCTATCTATCTCTCTATCTATCTATCTATCTATCTATCTATCTATCTATCTATCTATCTATCTATCTATCTATCTATCTATCTATCTATCTATCTATCTATCTATCTATCTATCTATCTATCTATCTATCTATCTATCTATCTATCTATCTATCTATCTATCTATCTATCTATCTATCTCTCTCTCTGTCTGTCGGTCGGTCGGTCGGTCGGTCGGTCGGTCGGTCGGTCGGTCGGTCGGTCGGTCGGTCGGTCGGTCGGTCGGTCGGTCGGTCGGTCGGTCGGTCGGTCGGTCGGTCGGTCGGTCGGTCGGTCGGTCGGTCGGTCGGTCGGTCGGTCGGTCGGTCGGTCGGTCGGTCGGTCGGTCGGTCGGTCGGTCGGTCGGTCGGTCGGTCGGTCGGTCGCTCGGTCGGTCGGTCGGTCGGTCGGTCGGTCGGTCGGTCGGTCGGTCGGTCGGTTGGTCGGTTGGTCGGTCGGCCGGTCTGTCTGTCTGTCTGCCTAGCTATATAGCTGTCTGTCTGTCTGTCTGTCTGTCTGTCTGTCTGTCTGTCTGTCTGTCTGTCTGTCTGTCTGTCTGTCTGTCTGTCTGTCTGTCTGTCTGTCTGTCTGTCTGTCTGTCTGTCTGTCTGTCTGTCTGTCTGTCTGTCTGTCTGTCTGTCTGTCTGTCTGTCTGTCTGTCTGTCTGTCTGTCTGTCTGTTTATATGACAGTTTTTCCTTGGCTATTTATATGACCGTCTCTACTGGAAATAGACAAATTAACAGATGTTTTGTAAAATATAATTTAAGTACAGTGCATCATCATCATCATCAAGATCATCATCATCACCATATTCCTATGTTGCAGTTAGCGACAATTTGTGTCCCCTGCGCTCGATGGTCATCAGTGGCAATATTCATTCTTTGTGGATGTATAATGTCTTTTATGTCGCCAATTCATCTTCCTTCTTCTTTGGTTTTCGGCACCTGAGTTTTGCGTGTACATTCGTTTTGCTGGTTTGTGTGTGTGCATTTGGGTGGTCGTTTCCGCGCAGGCAGATGTACTACGACTTCGAAGAAGTTCTCAGTCAATCGACTTTTACGACACGCTTGTTTGTTAGGCAGTGGGTCTGTCTTTTCTTCCCAACAATGGGGCCCCGGAACATATACGGTTAATTTAACGATTAGTAATGTTCTAATAAATTTTCTAACCTCTTCTGTTTTCACACGATCGTATCTGGTTTTGTTAGCAACCTTTCACGGACATCTAATTTTTAAAATTTTACAGACGGTTTGTATTTTTTTGTGTTCTTTGTATAATGTCTAAGTCTGAGACTGGTAAGCGAAAGCTGGAATATTGATTGCATTTACAAACTCTCTCTCTCTCTCTCTCTCTCTCTCTCTCTCTCTCTCTCTCTCTCTCTCTCTCTCTCTCTCTCTCTCTCTCTCTCTCGCTCTCTCTCTCTCTCTCTCTCTCTCTCTCTCTCCCTCTCTCCCTCTCTCTCTCTTTCACTCTCTCCCTCTCTCTCTTTCTCTCTTTCACTCACTCTCTCTCTCTATCTCTCTCTTTCTTTCTCTCTTTGTCTCTGTATCTTTCTTTCTTTCTTTCTTTCTTTCTTTCTTTCTTTCTTTCTTTCTTTCTTTCTTTCTTTCTTTCTTTCTTTCTTTCTTTCTTTCTTTCTTTCTTTCTTTCTTTCTTTCTTTCTTTCTTTCTTTCTTTCTTTCTTTCTTTTCTTTTCTTTCTTTCTTTCTTTCTTTCTTTCTTTTCTTTCTTTCTTTCTTTCTTTCTTTCTTTCTTTCTTTCTTTCTTTCTTTCTTTCTTTCTTTCTTTCTTTCTTTCTTTCTTTCTTTCTTTCTTTCTTTATTTCTCTCTCTCTCTCTCTCTCTCTCTCTCTCTCTCTCTTTTATTAATACAAAAACATTTTTTGCAAGATCAGGATCCGTTGACTTGTTATTCTCTATTCTACCTCTCTGTCTACCAGGGATACGTTGACTTGTTACTCTCTATTCTACCTCTTTGTTTAGCCTACCAGGCATACGTTGACTTGTTAATCTTTATTCTACCTCTCTGTCTAGCCTACCAGGGATAGGTTGACTTGTTTTCCCTATTCTAACTCTCTGTCTAGTCTACCAGGGTTACGTTGACTTGTTATTCTCCATTCTACATCTCTGTCTAGTCTACCGGGGATACGTAGACTTGTTATTCTCTATTCTACCTCTTTGTTTAGCCTACCAGGCATACGTTGACTTGTTATTCTCTATTCTACCTCTCTGTCTAGCCTACCAGGGATACGTTGACTTGTTTTTTTCTATTCTACCTCTCTGTCTAGTCTAGCGGTGAACCATTAACGTGTTATTCTCTATTCTACCTCTCTGTCTAGCCTACCAGGGATACGCTAACTTGTTATTTTCTATTCTATCTCTCTGTCTAGTCTACCAGGGTTACGCTAACTTGTTATTCCCTATTCTACCTCTCTGTCCAATCTACCAGGGATATGTTGACTTTTTATTCTCTATTCTACCTCTCTGTCTAGTCTACCAGGGATACGTTGACTTGTTACTCTCTATTCTACCTCTCTGTATAGTCTACCATGGATACGCTAACTTGTTATTCTCTATTCTACCTCTCTGTCTAGTCTACCAGGGATACGCTAACTTGTTATTCTCTATTCTACCTCTCTGTCTAGTCTACCAAGGATGCGCTAACTTGTTATTCTCTATTCTACTTCTCTGTCTAGTCTACCAGGGATACGCTAACTTGTTATTCTCTATTCTACCTCTTTGTATAGTCTACCAGGGATACGCTAACTTGTTATTCTCTATGCTACCTCTCTGTCTAGTCTACCAGGGATACGCTAACTTTTTATTCTCTATTCTACCTCTCTGTCTAGTCTACCAGGGATACGTTGACTTGTTACTCTCTATTCTACCTCTTTGTTTAGCCTACCAGGCAAACGTTGACTTGTTATTCTCTATTCTACCTCTCTGTCTAGTCTACCAGGGTTACGTTGACTTGTTATTCTCCATTCTACCTCTCTGTCTAGTCTACCAGGGATACGTTGACTTGTTATTCTCCATTCTACATCTCTGTCTAGTCTACCGGGGATACGTAGACTTGTTATTCTCTATTCTACCTCTTTGTTTAGCCTACCAGGCATACGTTGACTTGTTATTCTCTATTCTACCTCTCTGTCTAGCCTACCAGGGATACGTTGATTTGTTTTTTTCTATTCTACCTCTCTGTCTAGTCTAGCGGTGAACCATTAACTTGTTATTCTCTATTCTACCTCTCTGTCTAGCCTACCAGGGATACGCTAACTTGTTATTTTCTATTCTATCTCTCTGTCTAGTCTACCAGGGTTACGCTAACTTGTTATTCCATATTCTACCTCTCTGTCCAATCTACCAGGGATATGTTGACTTTTTATTCTCTATTCTACCTCTCTGTCTAGTCTACCAGGGATACGTTTCTAGTCTACCAGTGATACTGACTTCCCTATTCTAGTCTACCAGGGATACGTTGTTGACTTGTTATTCTCCATTCTACCTCTCTGTCTAGTCTACCGGGGATACGTAGACTTGTTATTCTCTATTCTACCTCTTTGTTTAGACTACCAGGCATACGTTGACTTGTTATTCTCTATTCTACCTCTCTGTCTAGCCTACCAGGGATACGTTGACTTGTTTTTTTTTTTTTATTCTACCTCTCTGTATAGTCTAGCGGTGAACCATTAACTTGTTATTCTCTATTCTACCTCTCTGTCTAGTCTACCAGGGTTACGCTAACTTGTTATTCCCTATTCTACCTCTCTGTCCAATCTACCAGGGATACGTTGACTTTTTATTCTCTATTCTACCTCTCTGTCTAGTCTACCAGGGATACGTTGACTTGTTACTCTCTATTCTACCTCTCTGTCTAGTCTACCAGGGATAGGTTGACTTGTTATTCTCTATTCTACCTCTCTGTATAGTCTACCATGGATACGCTAACTTGTTACTCTCTATTCTACCTCTCTGTCTAGTCTACCAGGGATACGCTAACTTGTTATTCTCTATTCTACCTCTCTGTCTAGTCTACCAAGGATGCGCTAACTTGTTATTCTCTATTCTACTTCTCTGTCTAGTCTACCAGGGATGCGCTAACGTGTTATTCTCTATTCTACCTCTTTGTATAGTCTACCAGGGATACGCTAACTTGTTATTCTCTATGCTACCTCTCTGTCTAGTCTACCAGGGATACGCTAACTTGTTATTCTCTATTCTACCTCTCTGTCTAGTCTACCAGGAATTCGTTGACTTGTTATTCTCTACTCTCCTTCTCTGTCTAGTCTACCATGAATACGTTGACTTGTTATTCTCTATTCTACCTCTCTGTCTAGTCTACCAGGAATACGTTGACTTGTTATTCTCTATTCTCCCTCTCTGTCTAGTCTACCAGGAATACGTTGACTTGTTATTCTCTATTCTACCTCTCTGTCAAGTCTACCAGGAATACGTTGACTTGTTATTCTCTATTCTCCCTCTCTGTCTAATCTACCACTGCACATAAAGTTGCTCCCCAAGTGTTTAAAATCTTGCACTTTATTCAAACCTTAGACTTGTGATCTATACGTCGGTGGTTCTGCTCTCTCTCTCTCTCTCTCTCTCTCTCTCTCTCTCTCTCTTTCTCTCTCTCTCTATCTATCTATATATCTCTCTCTCTCTCTCTGCAAATACTAACTACCTCTTTTTGTTTATGTAGTTTATTTTTTTGATTTTTAATGTTGATTTTGAAAGCTTCCAAAGTTTTATAATAAATTTACACTCAACTTACTGCAAATAATGTTTGCAAAGCCAAAAACCAAAAAGTTTATCCAAATGAATACATTAAAAAAAAAAAAAAAAACCTACAGACAGTAATGAAAACAAAGAAATCTAATCGTGACTCCAAATGTTTTATAATAAACTAACGGGTTACATAGTGTCAGTAACTAAACCTGTTCACAGAAACAGAAATCCAATCCAGATTGTTTATTCAAACGTTTTATAATACAATAATGGTCCCCTTACTGTCAGTGATGTAAGCAAAACAAAGAAATACAATCCTAATCTTTCGTCTGAATCCGAAAACACTAGAAAACCCGACAGTAATAGAGAGCTCCTTCATTCATTGAACATTAACTTGGCACCTGTCCGTTCGCTAGTGGTATTCCATATACGTAAGTTAAACACGTTCAATGCTCTCTCACTTTACTTAGTACCCACAGGCAGACTGCAGACTGTTTGCTTCAAGCACTGTAGTCGTCAGTTCGTTGTGACTTTATACTGTTTTAAATGTGATGGTGGGTGTCACTGTCTTAACATCATTTTTGAATTGTACTACTGTGCGCGCGCGCAAGAGGGCGTCTGTATAACTACGCACATGTTTACTACGTACGTATTTCATACTGTAGAGCAGATCAGCGGGGGCGATGTCGATCAGACGTTGCCACATCCGCCTGTGTCCCAAACATACAAAATTGTTTTGACTATTTCGGTTAGGGAGCTGCGTGGTCTCGAGGCAGGGTATCCGCTGCGAGTGCTAGAGGTCCCGGATTCAACCCCGGTGAAGGCAGGGATTTTTTCACGTGGACTTCTAGTAATTTCCCTTAGTCTCTGGGTCGTAAGTCAGGACGCTCGTGTGTATTGTTGAGCATTTGGGAGATCCACTGCACAAGCGATAGACACCCGATGACACAAAGTGCCACCATGTGAATGAGGATTGCCGTGGAGAGGTCCCAGAAACCGCGTTCAGACAATTGGCCATTTTTATGGCCTGCCTATATTGCGGCCCCTGGCAAAAGCCAGAGTGGGGCTTCAAATAACAAAAAATGTCGTCCTAAAAAGGACGAAACTGGGTTAATAGTATTGGCAGTTGGACTTACTGACTTTCTACCCCACAAGGACATCACACAAGCGATAAACACCCAAAGACACAAAGTGCCACCATGTGGATGAGAATCGCCGTGGAGAGGTCCCAGAAACCGCGTTCAGACATTTGGCCATATTTATGGCCTGCCTATATTGCGGCCCCTGGCAAAAGCCAGGGTGGGGCTTCAAATAACAAAAAATTTCGCCCTAAAAAGGACGAAACTGAATGACTGGCAGTTGGAAATAGAAAAGAGTAGCCTAACGACGCTGCCCGGGCAAGATTTAGAGTTCAAAATTTACCCAAAGTATTTCAGGACCCTCGCCGGTGCAACAGAGTGCGCGTAATGCGCTGAGATTATTCACAATCAGGCTTGAGTTGGAAAAAGAACGGAGCACTTATGGGTTACATCCGTGTGCTATGATGTTGATCCGTTTAATAAACATAAACAAGACTATTTCGGTTTACCTCAATTAGCTCCCTGTCGTATGGCAGTTTTGTCGCACACCTTTACTTGAGGATTATTTTCAATACATAAACAACAGTGAATAGGACAAGACATGAACACCCTTCTGACTACGACAATGGACTCCATTAAAACACAACGTTTCTAAGAACAAGAAGTCTGATGAACTCAAACTTCAATGTAATAAATGCACTATAACAAGGCAGAAGAAAAGTAGCACGAAGAATCAAAATGAATGTTCAAGTCTTTGAAGAACTGAGACTAGAGAAAGCGTCCTCCTACATCGCCACGTCCATTTCTATGATCATCATGGCCCGGAGAGCTGAGACAGACTACAAATGGCACATCTGGACCTAGGCCGCTAACGTGATGTTAACTCGGACTTGTCTGGTCGGATCCTACAGCTCCTCAGGGTGCCGGAAGGTAGACTTCTGCCTCGTCCCGTTACTCAAAACGTCTCCGTACGATTAAGACGACCCCTGGAATTGATCGAATAACAATCAACTTCCCAGAGACTGGTGGGTGTGACCTTCAACAACAGATAGACATATCAGGCAACGGCTGGTCAACGCAAGTCGGTTGCTTTCCAGGTACAGGTTGGTGGGAGAACACGACTACCACACGGATGCACGTTGGATCTTCCAATATCCTGAAACCAACAAGGCAACACACATGAGCACAAACCGCCCCCAATGTACCTTGTTAATCACCCTCCTCACGCTCTCCACATGCTCAGACGTAAATGAGAGCTAGTCCAAACCATGAAGGTTGACTTCATATATCTTGGAACCCCTACAGTTTCCCAGAGTGAGCACTAGAGTCATACGTACGTTTCTATTAACTCGAATAGTTTCTGAATCCAGTCTTGTAGCGAAAGCCAGACAGATCTCTATCATTCCATATCCCTCTAAATATACCCTTTTCACTAGTTGGAAAGATAAAGTATAGGAGATGAAGACAAAACCAAGATAGAAGGAAATATGCTCCGAAAACATTTCTAAAGCCTAAAATGGTGAAACTATGGGGGTGACTGCAGTCAAGCTAATACAATGAATTCCAGAGAAATTTGACTAAAAAGCTCAACAAAATGGGAAAGAGGAAAACGTGCACAAAACAACACAACGTAACGTTTCGGCCAGGCAGCCTTTTTCAAACACAAGTGGACTACACAAACGAGGAATGGAATCCACAGCCTTGGCGTTCTTAGTCCAAAAGGTATCAATATCCAACATACCTTCATCTAAATAGTTCTAATCTTATCACATTTTAAATGTTAATTATTTTATTTTATTTCATATTATTACCATATTCTATTTCTTATCAATATCATTTATGTATCATTAACACTTGCATTTCTTTTATTCCCAGTATTGTGACTATATTTTTTAGCCATCGTTTATTTTATTTTATTTCATTTATTCCGCATCACATTTTTTAATCGTCGCTCACGTCACCCCTTAGAGATCTCCATACTCTCCATTCCTCGTTTGTGTAGTCCACTTGTGTTTGAAAAAGGCTGCCTGGCCGAAACGTTACGTTGTGTTGTTTTGTGCACGTTTTCCTCTTTCCCATTTTGTTGAGCTTTTTAGTCAAATTTCTCTGGAATTCATTCTAAAGCCTAAGCTTGTTGTGATTACAGTAGCTCCTAGCAACGGCGGATATGACGTCATGCTTTACCCGAAGCTCTCTGTCCTTTCAAACGGTCCAGCGACACAACAAGTTCAGGGACCGAATAAAAGATAACAACTGATCATACAAGGTTAACAATACCATAAATACACTCCAGATAGGTGGATTGATTGATCCGAAGAGGTTTAGAAAGCCGGCTCGAAGAATTCACGGAGAAATTTCAGCCGAAAATGCATTCCAACCAGGATCGCTATCTATCGTCTTTCATCGCAGGCGATCGTAGACACACAGATTCGCATTATCAATCTGCCGAACTTTCTTGCACACATCGCCACAGGCACTGTGCACAAATATTCATTTAAATCCTTTTAGGAAAACTCACCCATGTCAATGGATAAAGAAAATAAAGAAGCTTGTCTTTTTTTAACGGTCAAGTGGCTACAAAAATGCAACACGTTTGCACACTTGAACGGACTACGAAGAAGTGACGTATAAAATTATAGTCCCTATCTACGACAGTTGATGCGAGAATATGGCTCAAGTACACTGTGAGGCGGTCACACAATTAATCTTAAACGGGCGTAGAAAATGTGTCTTATCATGCAAATTGACACTAAACGCCTAAAAGAAACAATCTAAGAGTGATTTATATAGATTTCTCACAGCTGGACTCCCCATCAACAAACGAACTATATAACTACGGACGGACTATCCGATATCATAGTTACATCAACAAATATGGGGGTGTCCAGACTGTGGGCTGGCGTATTGTGGTAGGGGTGTTGATGCTGTCGTGTGACACTCCCTTTCAACCCCATCTAACTGCCATCAGTAGCGGATAGGACGTCTAGCCACTCCGAACGTAAGCGAAAATCTGTCACAACCAGTAGTCATGTAGTAAAGTTAAAAAGTAAAAGTCCCTTTCACACGCTTGTGGCGCATCAGGCATATTGGGCTAGACGCAGATTTGTGTAGACCTCGACTGGGTGATGTGGTCAACATCAGGCCGGCCGCCCTTACTTCCCATGACTATCTGGTAGCCATTTAATGCTTAGTGGACATGGAAGCCAAGGTAATGTTTGAGAAAGGAAAATGAAGTATGTATAGCCGTCTCCCAAGAGCACCGCACAGAGCACGAACTCCCCAGGGATCTTCGTAAAATTCGCACTTATGAACTGAAGTAACAGCCGTGGAACGAATCCATAATCTTCAATGTGTCCCATTACATTACAAGGTACCTTAGTTCGACCGGACTGCAAAGGTCAGCTGTGAAAACAATCGAACCAAAATCCTTGGGGTCGACAGGCGAGCATCTAGAGATAAACACTGCCTTGTTCCCTGGGGGTGACTACTATTTACAGTTACATGGTCTTGGAGAAGAAAAGGAAATCAGTGCAGATATGGGATCTGGTCTATGCTTACCCGCAGACACAACACTCGAATGAAAGGCTTTCAGTCAAACAACGAAAGCATGTTTTCAGTAGAATCTAAGATTGAAGGTAAGATGTGCCGTAATATTACGTAACCAACACGGCAGGTTCCGGCACATTGACCCCCCCCCCCCCTCCCCACGTTACCATTCTTATTGCTACTAAAAATTTAAACACGAATTAAATTAGCTGGGTTCGAAGACAAGTCTTTGATGTTGTCAGGGCTGACGCAAATCAGTTTCATATTCGTGACAGGGCACTTAGGCGTGCAAGGAAATATACAAGCTGACCATCTTGCAGGTAAAGTTATCGTGGCGGGCGGACGTGTCATGGACCATGCTGATATACAGAATACTTTACAAGGAGTGAGACGTTAGCGAGAACCAAATGATAGATGCCAATCTGCAACCATGACCAACCAGACTGCGAGAACAGGATGTTAAAAGGGGTGTGGCCAGACACGAGCACAATGTAGGAAGCCAAAAAAGAATAAGAAGCCAACGCAGGACTGTTGTCGTCAGCCGCTACATGATGCGGGAATTACCGATGAGAGTATCTGAGCACTTACGGACTGAATGATTTGATGTCCAGTAAGGATTATATGTCGACTTACTGACCAACACAAATTAAGCTCATTGAGCCGCACCCATAGAAAATTATAAAGACTCAGCAGGGTATCTGGGATTTTCCCTGTTGACCTGCCCTCCATATTAGGGTTTTTGAATCTCATAGGATTTCCCGTGAGGGTTCCGTGTCCCCACTGTGGGGGAAAACAAGAATAGATCCACTGTTTCTCCAGTAAGTATATTACAGGGGTCGACTAACTGGGAGCATCCTTCAAAGTCAAAGTGCATCTGCCCAAGAAGCAAGGTACCAAGAGTTTGCATACAAATAAGCCAGATTTGCAAAACGGATGAACATGCAACACTCGGGTTCTGGAACAAAACTAAAGGCCGGAGCACGGCCAGCTCCAGATTTATTAATACAGCCGGAAGTGGCCGGAGATAGCCAAACGACGTGAACTCTCCGTTGGAGTTTACAGCTAGTGTAACGTGAAAGAAGGAAAAAAAAAAGGACATCTCATAGTGGCAGGCCTTTTGAGATCAGGCCGGAGAGCAACACGGGTGGAAGAAAGGAAGGAAGACCTTTCGCACACTCACAGACAGACAAACCGACATCACACCTTCGGATGTATCCAGTCTGGGTATGACAAGTTCACCACAATACACATAAATTCTCCAGACCAGTCGCTTTAGACTTCTAAAGAATACATTTCCTGACTGCTCTAGTTATTTATTTTTTCATTGCACATCGGACAAGTCCTAAAGCGCTCGGATCCCATCTTCGGTACATCCCTCAGCGTGTGGCAACTGATAACACCAGTTCTGTGCTGGTTTTTACTAGTCTTCCTTGGCTACCAGTATGGGGTTAATGTTTGGCGACACCTCTTTTGACCTGAATTTCTTGTCGTCTTTCGAGTGTTGCCGATTCAGTGTCGTTTGCTGAATAATCTTCTAATCCTGCCTCCCTGTGAGGACTGAGAATGTTGTTCAGGTCCATTGCTTTTCTGGTAACTACCGTGGCCCTGCAAGCAAACCAATCCGTTCGTTCATTCTTCTGTCTTACCCTAGAGCAGAACTATTCAACTGACGGAGGAGACCTAGCAAGTGGCCCGCGAATCGTTGCCAATTGTATTCTATTAGTGATCTTTCTATGCTGGAGCTCGATCTTCTGGCCCTTGAATATCCCAATTTTCAAAATTCTGGCCCCTGAGTAAACTTAGTTGAATAGCCCCGGCCTAGAGCGTCTAATGAATGAAACTAATGGTTATCGTGTCTATCCATATCCTTCTGTCTAGTGTACCTTCAGTCAATTCTGACACAAATGATCATCCATTCACTAACGTCAGACTGTCTAGTATCTTCTCTATCGATCTTCTTTTCCCTCTCTTTCCCTCCAACTTCCTTACCGTCTCGATACACTTGTTTTCTCCTTCTTGTGACATAACCAGAGAATGCAGATCGTCTCCTTGTCTAACAGTTATTTCGAAGAACCTTACTTGTAAAATGTAAAAGGGATAGAAAAGTGTAAAGCTAGAAAGAAAGTAGCAGTAGGTCACAACTTGACCCATAGATAATGGATAATTCCATGCCAGACCCGCGTGATCTTGATGACCTAATGCGGGCGTGCATGCTAAAGGCAGGTCAGTGATAAATGTATGAATTAATTATCACTTTTGCTCGACAGCGATCCGCTTCTAGATACAGAACAGACGGGGAAATCACACATAAGTGTAAGATACCTGATTTTAGCACTACAAAGAGCGTCGATTATTCTCAACGATTAGTATTAAAACCTGGTGACAAATCAGACATGAGTGTTGCAGTTAAAATGTTTGGCGCTATTGAGTCATACTGACAAGTGTGAAGAACACATTAACCGCAGTGATTCAACGTTGCAAGACAAGGGCGAAACTCACAATATCTGACAGAAGTTAACGGTGGGGGGTGTCATAAAAGACAGACGGTGTTTATAGGAGAATCATAGATTTATGAGGAAGCCATCACTCCCTAACTCAGGAATACCAAGACTGCAGAAGTGGCACGAATATAATTTTATCTAAGGGTCTGTCCCATGATATTATTGCATTAGACGACAGTAACTCCAGTTGTGGGAACTAAATGGGAGGTGGGAGGTGAAACCCACTGAAATCGAAAATGAGGACACCTGGGAGATTCTACTTAAAGATCCTCCCACAACTTATACAGCTCCCAACTGTGTTTCACAGTAAAGGTGAAGAAACATGCTTGTAGAAAAACAATACATACTTATGGTTAAAATAATCAGAATGAAGTTATCATTCCAAAATTAGTTGATCCTGCTGAAGCAGCATATAATAATCATGAATTATATAACCAGGGCCAAAAATCGAATGCAGTGCCAAGGCACTATGGTTAACAAGGCTACGGGACACAAGAGAATCTTCGAACAAAGCATGACAAATTTGCTCTAATTGTTCTGGTTCATCTGGCACCTATCAAGGCTTTCTTCAATTGAAGTAGTTAAGCGTGCTCTGTGTACATGCTTAAGAATGAACACCTGGAAATTTGCTCAACTAGATTAGGGATACATTTCAACACCATGAGCGGGTATTTACTGTCATTCAGACACTCGGTCAGCAGGTTCAGGTTCTGCTCTTCTTTTGAATGAGACTGGAGTAATTACATTTACAACAGACGCAAGGCAAGTGCTGGCATTGAAGCCATAAGCCAATGGCTTCAGGTTCTGTATCTTTCTTTAAATCACTTGTAGGTAACTGGTACACTCAATTTGAGATTAGATTGTAGACTGTTATTAGACAACAGCCCATAAAGTTTAGGATGCAGTTTCTGCTTTTCTCTTGTATTAGACAGTCTGACTTCTTCTTAACACCACACATCCATTGCCTTGCAGATTGAGGGCTAACATTAATACATCCAACTGGTGGGGACCATCTTCATGCTCCCAACAGGCTTCTATGTTGACAATGTATGAGAATTTCCTGTCTCTGAAATCTCCAATTAGAATGCATGTCTGGTCCACTCTGATCTCCAAAACAATCTGATTTGGTTTCTCATTCAGCCCGAGATTGTCTCCTCCTGGCTATTTCTAGATTCCTAACAAATGTTCCCGTTGTATCAAATGTGACGCTGATTCTTCTTCTGCCTTCTAATCCCCGATGGAGCATAGGCCCTCAACTAGCACACGACAAGTCGTTCTATCATTCTTTCTCTCATGCAACTGTCTCCATGTCCTCCCCATCTTTTTAACTTAATTCTCCAGCTCCCTTCTCAATTTTTGTTTGGCCTTCCTTTATTCCTATGCCCCTGAGGTTCCTGTGCAAAGACATTCTAGTAATATTGCTCGCTTGTTTTCTCAACGTGTGTCCTATCCACCGCTAGGGTGTGACGCTGATTGCAGGGTTAAATTTATTTGCTGCCTCTGCGAATTGTCATTAATACTTTTTTTAATGCGCATATTTTAAATTGTTTATTAATTTAAAAAAAAAACCTGTTCCTTTATTCAGTTGTCCTTCTTCCTGGTGAGCATTACAGAGAAAAATTAAAATTCATCTCAAGACAGAGAGGACTTGGGGTGGTAGCAGTGGGGTGGATGCGTCGTTCTATGTCTTTTTAAAGAAGTCGTAAACCAATCCAGGTATTCATTGGTTTTGCCAAACTATTCGACATTAGTAGTTTGCCACTGCTTCCTCTGAAAGCTATGACGCCCTTTCAATTGTCAAAATCAACCCCAAGAGACCTGCTACCAACCCGCCTGTAGCTCACTTCAGGTGTTTGTGTTTCAAACTGTTATCCGCGTTCACAACCTCTAAACCACCAGAAGCGGAGAGTACACCCCTAACACAACCTTTAACATAACTTAGTTGATCTTCTTCTATCCTGGGGTGTGACGGTTTGCCAGAGGGAACGCCAGACGTCTCTATCAGCAGTTTTCTTTTTGGTTTTGGTTCCACTCCGGCCCAACAGGTACTGTCGGATGTTGTCTTCCCAGCGAACCCTGGTTGTCTGGTTCTTGTGCTTTTATATTTTTGTTATATATGTTACTAGCTGTACCCGGCAACGCGTTGCTGTGGCCCAGAATGTGAAATGGAAAAGAAAGAAAATAGCTCTCAGCTAACAGTGTCTGTCATATCCCCCCCCCCTTCCCACTCCCATCGACCCAGTCATATCTCCCTCCCTGAAGGATTGAAAAATCTTCCCTGGCGAAATTATTAAAAAAAATAGTTAAGAAATGAGAACTTTAAGATACTGTTTAAAGCTCTCTCAGTTAATAGAGTCTGACATAACCCCCTCCCCCCACTAATCATATAATCCTCTCCGAAGGATGGGAAAGTCATCTTCTGACGAAATATTGTAACTAAATTGAGCTTGGCATTCGTGTTCACCCAGACTAAAATGGGTAGCATTAATGTTTACTGAGAAGTACATGTGGCCAGTGTAACAGCTACCACATAACCTATGCAGTACCAGACTACTGCTACCACTACCACCACCACCATCACAACAACAATAACAACAACAAAAACTGTCACTACAGTATGTGTAGGTCGGTGTAGCCAGAGATGTTAGCGCTGCAAGCTGTCGCAACGGACTGTTTAGTTTAATTTTGCCCCCGACATAGGAAAAAAAAACGTCATCACCTAACCAATGATGAAACCCACAATAAATAGTACACTATACTAACAAATAGCGGAGAAAAATACCCTGCACACGTCATCTCTCCCTCTCCGAAGTGAGTTTTTAACTGACCTTGGCATCCGTGTCCACCCAAACTAAACTGGACTGCAAGCCGTCTTAGTTAACAGTTTCGGTCATCGTGGAATAGTTTTTGACCGAGAAGCGTCGCAGGGAGGTTAACTGGGACATTACTGAAATCGGATGCATTTGGGCGAAAGGTATCACAGTGTAGCTATAAACCACAATACAACGTGACAACCACCCTTTTATGGGAAAAAGAACAATTATTACCCAGCGGGGAATCGAACACAGGTAATCCTCATGAAGGGTGGAATACTTACAACTATACTACCGAACACTGAAGAGTTTAGGTCAGATATCGCAGCCTAACTGTATACCAGAACACAACATGTCAATGGCCCTCTTGAGAGCTAACGAAGATTACCCGTGACATGACCATTGAGCATCACGTCGCCGCTATTGCAGGCTAGCTGTAAACCCCAAAACCGAAAAAAAGCAGAGATATCACAGCCTAGTCATACACCACAACACAATGTGCCAGCCGCCCAGTTAAGGGCCCAACAAAAATTATATCACCTAGCGGGGAATCGAACGCGATTCACCTGCATGATAGACAGATATCGCACTCTAGCTGTAAACCACAACACAACGTAGCAACCACCCTTTTAAAGGAAAAAAACAACAAATATCACCCAGCGGGGATTCGAACACCGGTCATCCGCGTGAAGGGTAGAATTCTTACAACAGTACTACCGAACACTGAAGAATTTAGGTCAGATATCGCAGCCTAGCTGTAAACCACAACACAACGTGCCAACAGCCCTCTCGAGGGCGAACAAAGATTACCCGTGACATGACCATTGAGCATCACGTCGCCGCTATCACAGGATAGTGAAAAAGGCGTAGATTTCGCAGCCTAGCCATTCACAACAACACAACGTGCCAGCCGCCCAGTTAAGGGCCAAAATAAAGAAAGAAATTATATCACCTAGCGGGAAATCGAACGCGAGTCACCTGAATGATAGGCAGATATCGCAGCCTAGCTGTAAACCACAACACTAAGTGTGAACGGCCCTCTTGAGGCCGAATAAAGATTACCCATGACATGACCATTGAGCATCACGTCGCCGCTGTCACAGGCTAGCTGTAAACCCCAAAACAGAAAAAAAGGGGTAGATATCGCAGCCTAGCCATAAACCACATCACAATGTGCCAGTCGCCCAGTTAAGGGCTAAAAAAAATTATATTACCTAGCAGGGAATCGAACGCGGGTCATCCACACTATAGGCAGAATAGTTACCGACTATGCTATCTATCACTCAAGAAGATACTCATTCATTCATTCAGTAGCATGTCCCTCGCGAAACCTCGCTGCCATAACAACCCTCCGGAAAACCTTCCTATCCTGAGCAAGATGTCCTGCGTCTGATACACCCATCTGGAGATCATCTGCCACATCCTGCACCCATCTTCTCCTTGGCCTTCCTCTTCCTCTCTTCCCAGGCATATACCCCTCCATTATTGTTCTCTCTAGACTTCCATGACGTTTGAAGTGACCAAAATATTTCAATTTTCTTTGTTTTATTGTCTTTACTAGCCAACCCTCTTCAATATTCAGCTCTTGAAGTATGAATGCATTTGTTCTTTTCTTTACCCAAGATATTCTTAGAACCTGTCTGTAACATTTATATTCAAATGCATTTATGCGCTGTTCCGCTTGTTTAGTAAGTGTCCAGGTCTCACAGGCGTATGTTGCAATGGGAAAGATGCATGCTCTTAAAAATCTGACCTTTGTAGTTCTATCTGTACAATTCCATAATTTATTCAGTTGTTTTAGTCTTTGAAGAGCAATTGATAGTCGCCGTTTAATTTCTTTCATTGTGTCACCATTGTTGGTAACCAGTGACCCAAGATATTCGAAAGAAGATACTGGAAATGAAATTATATAGTAATGCAAATCAAAAAAGAGCTCAGCAGTCAACAATGGCCAATCAACTGAAAACAAATCCGGGCGGGCAATGAAACAAATAATGATTTTACCATTGCTGGAGCTATGTCGTTCGTGGTTTGTGAGATTTTATGACAAAAAAATCATGCTTTGAGTCAGAGGCAACGTTGTGTGAGAATTTGAAAGCAATCGGGTCAGTAGTTTCAGAGTTTTGAGCTAACAAACTCGGAAAATTAACATTTTTATTAATATAGATATGAACATAACATGCTTTAGTGATAAACTACAACTACTGTATGAAAGTTGTGTGTTTTGAAGGGCCGAATGTAAGGCGGGCCTGCATTCCAAATTTGTGAGCCTTTGAAAATAAAGTTTGTTCGTTTGTTCTTCTCCTCCAACACCTGTGGTGGTGGTAGATTTTCTCTCTTTCTGTATACAAGTCTAAATATTCTAAATAAAAATGCCAGTATAGTACACATCATAAAGATGGGGGGTTTTCGTGTCACTAACTCCCATTTTTCTGTTGTGATAATTTTAGTTAGCCATTATTAAATATTAATTTAGATTAACATCTTGTCAAAACATTACGCACGCTAATTTACATTTCAATGGAATCAGAAGAAAAAACACAACATATGTCGCTGACAGAACTGAAAAACTGCCCATCAGGTGTGAATGAATACATTAGACGGCGGCAGACAACAAAAACAGATTGAAATTTAGAAATTTATTTTTGCCAGTTTGGTTAAACATGTTATTCACATTTCGGCATAAAACAGGTTTGTTTTTTAATGGTTGGGACACAATCACGTTTTTGTCCTCTTTATCAAATGCTTATTATATCTTCTTCCTCCTCCTCATCTTCGCCCTCCACCGTTTTCAACTTCTTCTTCCTCTTCTTTGATTTCCCATATATTTTAGGTCCTGTCACATGTTATGGGCTCTAGCCTGGATTTAAGTATTGATAAATGTGCTTTGAAAGTAATTATAAATATGCACATTTTAATTTTTTTTATGAAAAGAACAGGGGAGGGGTGGCAATATGACAAAAGAAGGGAAACCAAACATTTTGCAATGTGACAAAAGTACATTATTAAAACAGTAGTATCATCCATTAGTCAGAAGTAACTTTAGAGAATACTATTAATATTTCTGTTGCTACGACTGCAGCGGCGGCATCCGTGGCTAAGGCGTTGGAAGTCTGACTCGTAATCCAACGTACCGCGATCGAAACCCACTGCGGGCTGCATGGAATTTTTATTGTGGTATGGGACGTCGCAGGTCGACCCAGCCTAGAATGGGTACCAGGATGGGCTGTCCTGGAAAAGTAAAGACAGCCGGCGTAATGCTTACCACATTACCCACCGAGTGCTGATGGTCTGTAAAAATATGGGTGCTCTTTCCATATACCCGATACGCCTAAAGGCGTGGAAAGGGATTTAGGTGAAAGGTGCAGGTACAGTGTACTGGGTTGACCTGTGAGTCAAGATCAGATTCAAATTGAGATGACCTTCATCACACCACTTAACCTGTCTTATGATAGAAAACAACAAGAGCATTTGACTATCTTACAAACTGTCAACCTTGAGGCGAAGAATCAAGCCATTTGCCCCGTTTCTACCAAGCTCCCTTGTTTCATGGCTGTGGCTTTCGGTTCACAAATGCAATCTTTATGGACATCCACGAGAATCATTTGCGGATCTATGGATTCCGTGTTTTGTGCGACACTCTTGGTAAGGCAACAATAGTTCTGCTGAGGGATAAAAAGACAGATGGGATAAAACCTTCAACTTTCCAAAATCGAATGTTAAGTTGTTTGGTTTTGAAATAGTTAACGGGATTGCCATTGAAAACAATTACTGATGTTTTCTACTGGATGTGAGATTATTGTTATAGATAACTGCAGTGGTTTTAAGAAATATGCTCGAGCAATTAATCAATAGTTCACTGGAAACAAGAAAGAAATAACAGCAACTATAATCGGATAAGGCTAGTGCCTGTATATGGTCTCTGATGTTTTTGTAAATGTATTCATCACCTGATTGTTACATCTGGAATTTTTGCACATTCTACTGGAGCAAAGCCTGCTGAAGGACTTGAAGGGACGGTCGAGGTAAAGGTGACCAAGTCACCTGGGAATGGTTATACACACACATATGTTTATTTATATACACCTATACATAGATGGGGAGTCGCCATGGCATAGTGTCTAGACGCTCACCTGCAGTTCGGAAGGTAGTGTGTTCGCTCCCTGGCAAAGCTGGACTTTTTTCAAAAATGACCTTGGGTCCCAGCCTTGAGTGGGTACTGGGTGCAGTCCCAGGAAGTAAAGGCAGCCGGCGTGATGCTGACCACATCGCCCATCTTGTTCCGACTGGTCTATAAAATATAGGTCTAGCCCTATATGCCTGAACACGGGAAAAAGGGACCTTTACTTACTATATATAGATGGACGAATGCATGGACACATACACAAAAGCAAATATATATATTTATATGTGTGTGTGGGCAGCACAGATAAACATTCATTCAGTAGCATGTCCCTCGCGGAACCTCGCTGCCATAACAACCCTCCGGAAAACCTTCCTATCCTGAGCAAGATGTCCTGCGTCTGATACACCCATCTGGAGATCATCTGCCACATCCTGCACCCATCTTCTCCTTGGCCTTTCTCTTCCTCTCTTCCCAGGCATATACCCCTCCATTATTGTTCTCTCTAGACTTCCATGACTTTTCAAGTGACCAAAATATTTCAATTTTCTTTGTTTTATTGTCTTTACTAGCCAACCCTCTTCAATATTCAGCTCTTGAAGTATGGATGCATTTGTTCTTTTCTTTACCCAAGATATTCTTAGAACCTGTCTGTAACATTTATATTCAAATGCATTTATGCGCTGTTCCGCTTGTTTAGTAAGTGTCCAGGTCTCACAGGCGTATGTTGCAATGGGAAAGATGCATGCTCTTAAAAATCTGACCTTTGTAATTCTATCTGTACAATTCCATAATTTATTCAGTTGTTTTAGTCTTTGAAGAGCAATTGATAGTCGCCGTTTAATTTCTTTCATTGTGTCACCATTGTTGGTAACCAGTGACCCAAGATATTCGAAATTTTCCACCACTTCCAATCTTTCCTCATTAACATATATTTCCTTCTCCATGGCAGTTTTGTTTGTATGCATTATCTTTGTTTTTGCTATGTTAAGAAATAAGTTATGATTTTCACTATTTCTTTGGAGTGAGGTTAATCAGTTTTCTAAACCATTTTGTGATGTTGATAGTAATACTGTATCATCAGCATAACGAATTTCTGGTATTTCATGCCCACCGATGTTTAGGGCATCATATTGTTCTTGTTTATATCATCTCTTACATTTCTCATTATATTTTCGGCGTACAGGTTGAACAAATACGGTGACAGCACACATCCCTGACGGACTCCTTGCTTGATGCCAAACCAGTCTGATGTCTCTCCATCTATTCTGACTGCTGCTTGTTGGTCTTGATAGAGCATTTTAATGAGCTGCACTATATGTGATGGAAAGCCCATATTCCTCATGATTTCCCAAAGCTTCTGATGTTGTACACAGTCAAATGCTTTTGAATAATCCACAAAACATAAGAATAGATTTACATTAAATTCTCTACACTTCTCTATTATTAAACGCATGTTGAATATATGATCTCTTGTTCCTCTTCCCTGTCTAAATCCAGCCTGAGCTACATTAATCTCTTCTTCCATTTTCTTATGCAGTCTTCTCATTATAATTTTTAGTAGAATTTTACTTGCATGACTGATCAGGGCAATAGTTCGATAGTTTGTACATAATTTCAGATCACCCTTTTTTGGTATTGGAATGAAGATAGTTCTCTTCCAGTCTTTTGGCCAAATACCATATTTCCATATCTTTTCACATAATGCATGATAGATTTTTATGCTTTCTTCTCCTCCCGCTTCAATCAATTCAGCTGGTATCTCATCACATCCAGGTGATTTACCATTTTTCAGGCTCCTTATTGCCCATGAAATTTCATCTAATGAAGGTTCAGGTTCTGCCTCTACTGTTACTGGTTCATGTAACAGATAAACATACAGATAGATATTTAGATATAATACACAGCCAGACATACAGACAGATAAACAGAAGGGCATAAATAGATCAAACTTCATTTTTAAACGATAATGAAATAGGATAGAAACACAAGCTATGAGGTTAAGTATATCACAAATAATAAAACAATAAAAACGGAAAGCAACTACTTGTGTATAAAATTTATTTACTGCGCATATTTTTCTTTATCAACAACAAAACAGGAAAAATGGCACTACACAAAGCAATTTAATATAATTTTTAGGCACATAATAAACTATATATTAACAAATGTAGCAATGATAACATGCAAGACAAACAGCATGATCACAATCATATACTATATATGGGAAAGCAACTGCTATAATATACACACAGTCACATAAAAAAATGACAAAACGTGATGTCACAGTTTTGAATAATCTAACCTAACTAAGTGTTCAGAGAGACATTACTCATTCATTAACGAGTATGTCCCAGAAGATATTACAATTCTGTTACAGTTGCATTGCAGAGAAAGAGTTAAAAGTAACAGAGGCATGAACTAGAAATAGCTGAAGAAAAAGTAAGATACGGTAATATTAAATTACCCACTGAATGGGACATGTAGACAGTAATAACTAAAATAGCAGGAGCCAAAGTTGATAGTCACTGGTAATAAACAGGCAATACATCCATCCACACTGTACTGCAGTTTATTACTTTGACCCATCATAACCCCATTATAACTGCCATATAGCTGAATGGGGTTTCTAGGATTTGTACCTGTTTGATTCTAACCCATGAGATGTTAATCCTCATGAATGCAGTTGAAGAAGGAACATTTAGAAGAAAAATCTGCAAAGATATACCTACAAGCGGCGTCCGTGGCTAAGGCGTTGCGAGTCCGACTCATAAGCCAACATACCGCGATCGAAACCCACTGCAGGCTGCGTGGATTTTTGTCGTGGTATGGGACGTCGCAGGTCGACCCAGCCTAAAATGGGTACCAGGGTGGGCTGTCCTGGGAAAGTAAAGACAGCCGGCGTAATGCTGACCACATTACCCACAGAGTGCTGATGGTCTGTAAAAATATGGGACGCTCTGCCCATATGCCCCGAAAGGCGTGAAAAGGGAACTTTACTTTACTTTTACTTATATACCTACAAACTTCAGAAAATCTATCATTTATAAAGATATCAAGGAGGTAAATACAAGTTACCTTTCACTTCTACAATAACAGACGGTGGTTACCATCAGCAGCCAGAGACATACTTAAGTGAACAATCTGCATACATTTTTGGGGGCTGGTCTGTATCTAAAGTAAAACGTATCATTTCTTAAGACAACAATTCCATAGGATTTACGGAAATAACACTGTACATAAGGGCTATTCAAATGAAGGCCCGCTGGCCAAATCTGCCCTGCAGAGGACTAGCAAATGACCTGCAGATCATTGCCAATTGTATTGTCTTAATGATCTTTCTTTACTGGGGCTTTGGCATCTAGCCAATGATGATGCCCACCTTCCAAATTCTGGCTCTGCTATACATAAAAGCTGGATTATATTAACCAAAGCAACTGCAAATGCTCACACACAATTTCTGATAGACTTCGAAAGAAGCTTTTAGTTCCTGTCTGAACTATGGTTACAAGTAAATACACATAAGATTGATATTTTTCTGCAAGTTTCCTCAAAAGGCACACAGAAATGCTGTTTTGTGGTTTGCAACTAGATTTGACATAACTGTGCCTTCTGGCCACGCACATCAAATTTCAGCAAATGTAATTATTAGCATTGGGGGTGGGGGGGGGGGGAAGAGAGAGTGTGGTGTGCAGTAGGGGGGTGGGGTCTGTTCTTTTTGTCTCCAAAATGGGGCTTTGTAACCCAAATAGTGAGATCTGCTATTCCATAAACTACACTGGAAACAAGCAGTGGTGTCTATATACATACAGGGCTCTGTTTAGCAGATGAGGTCTATCAAGCTGTGATTCAATTATGTAGGTGAAGATGATACAGTGGAAAATGCATGATTAAAGTGCATATTGCTGAGAGACCTTTCTGCAGAATGGAACTCATCACTGGCTTCTGAAGAAAGAGACAGATCACATGTGGACACGTCCCAAGAGGAAGGATGTCAATTATATATCCATTTCTTCATGCTTCATCGAATCAAAACCTTAATTTCACTGACTCATTGTCCGACTTCTGTCCGCTCTGTTGGCTATAGACTAGAATGGACAATGTAGAAATAAATGTATACAAAATTTACTATTGACCAGATCAACAAATCTACCACCATTGTGGTATTTGTGCAGTGGATCACTTGTCAATATACAGGCATATATGTGAAGCAATGACAAGACAAATAAAAAGGTCAATGGTTGAGAAATCAAGGATGGTTATATTAGATAACTATATGGATCAATAATCACTCAAATAAAAGTTAATGACAAGTCAGATAGATTGCTGATGATTCAAACACTGAAAATGAAAAATAAACACATGAAGCACACTGATCATTCAAACAACTTGAAAATAAAAAGACAGACAAATAGATCAGTAGTCACTCAAACAGACTAGTAACGGCAAGTCAAACAGCTGGATCACAGATAACTCACACGGACTGAAAATGTCAAGACAGATAAATGGATTACTGGTCACTCAAACAGATGTGTCAATGACAAGTCAGGGAAAACAGTCATTAAAACGAGATCAAGACAAGAGCGGCCACATACAGCAACATGACACACAAGGCAAATAATTATTATTTAAAATAAATAAATTGATTTGAGCGGACGACCTGTAACCCACAGGAGAGATCTGCTATTACTGGGGCTTTGGCATCTGGCCAGTGATGATGCCCACCTTCCAACACATGCCATACCTAACCTCTGAGACAACACTTACCACCTCAATCTAACCTCTGTGACAACACTTACCACCTCAACCTAACCTCTGAGACAACACTTACCACCTCAACCTAACCTCTGTGACAACACTTACCACCTCAACCTAACCTCTGTGACAACACTTACCACCTCAACCTAACCTCTGTGACAACACTTACCACCTCAACCTAACCTCTGTGACAACACTTACCACCTCAACCTAACCTCTGTGACAACACTTACCACCTCAACCTAACCTCTGTGACAACACTTACCACCTCAACCTAACCTCTGTGACAACACTTACCACCTCAACCTAACCTCTGTGACAACACTTACCACCTCAACCTAACCTCTGTGACAACACTTACCACCTCAACCTAACCTCTGTGACAACACTTACCACCTCAACCTAACCTCTGTGACAACACTTACCACCTCAACCTAACCTCTGTGACAACACTTACCACCTCAACCTAACCTCTGTGACAACACTTACCACCTCAACCTAACCTCTGTGACAACACTTACCACCTCAACCTAACCTCTGTGACAACACTTACCACCTCAACCTAACCTCTGTGACAACACTTACCACCTCAACCTAACCTCTGTGACAACACTTACCACCTCAACCTAACCTCTGTGACAACACTTACCACCTCAACCTAACCTCTGTGACAACACTTACCACCTCAACCTAACCTCTGTGACAACACTTACCACCTCAACCTAACCTCTGTGACAACACTTACCACCTCAACCTAACCTCTGTGACAACACTTACCACCTCAACCTAACCTCTGTGACAACACTTACCACCTCAACCTAACCTCTGTGACAACACTTACCACCTCAACCTAACCTCTGTGACAACACTTACCACCTCAACCTAACCTCTGTGACAACACTTACCACCTCAACCTAACCTCTGTGACAACACTTACCACCTCAACCTAACCTCTGTGACAACACACTTACCACCTCAACCTAACCTCTGTGACAACACTTACCACCTCAACCTAACCTCTGTGACAACACTTACCACCTCAACCTAACCTCTGTGACAACACTTACCACCTCAACCTAACCTCTGTGACAACACTTACCACCTCAACCTAACCTCTGTGACAACACTTACCACCTCAACCTAACCTCTGTGACAACACTTACCACCTCAACCTAACCTCTGTGACAACACTTACCACCTCACACAGAAATTTCATTACAAAGAAACTGCCATTATTGCCTGTATTTAGCAATTCTGTGGTTTAGGTGGGGGGAGACTTTGAGTCTGGGGATTAAGGGCCACATGGCTAATGCTGTTGCCACACACTGAGCAGGTTAGAATCTTATTTTTTTTTAAATTCATCCCCTGACAGAAAAAAAATAAATCCCCAACCTTACCACATGTATTGTTTGTGTTTGCATGATTTCAGAACTGCACTCCTCAGTATCATCTGTGCAAACAAGTTGTTTCAAAAGTGTAAAGTGTTCATCATGACATGTTTCAAAGACCAGCTCTTGCTGGAATCAGAACAAAAGACAAATATTTGTTTTTCTGTTAAAAGTCATTAAAATGTCATACATCACTTTCTTTACCCAAGGGAATGTTTTCACTTAACTCTTTACTACTTTTGTATTTACTGATTACTACCTAACGGCACTTGGTGGGTAATGTGGCCAGCATCACGCCGGCCGCCCAGGACTGTACCTGGTACCTACTCAAGGCTTGGTCAACATGGAAGCCATGGTCATTTTTGAAAAAAAAAAATTCTGGCTCCCATCAGGATCTGAACCCACGACCTTCCGATCCACAGGCAAGTGTCTAGTTGCTAGACCACAACGGCTCACCAAAAGGTCAGGCTTTAAAAACACTTCCCATGAATATCGGATTATTCCCACCCGCAGGACTGAGTGGCAAAAAAGCTTAAAGACACATTTTCCAACTTCAAATTAAACAAGATATTTCTGAAAATTTCACTGCGACTTAATAAAAGTGGAGATGGGGGAAAAATGGAATGTAAGCTGATAAATGCAATATTTCATTGATATGCATAAAATATAATGGTCCACTGAAAAATCTGGAATTATACCAATTTAGCATTTTAAATGGAAACAGAGCAGGTAGTTATAGACCTCTCCAACATGACAGGAATGTGCATGCAACAGACAGTTTACAATAAGTAGATATAGCACTCTCTGTTCATTGTAAAGGCAACAGTAACAATATAAAGGTATCGATTGTGCACATTTTTTATACAGCCAAATTTGTATGAACTGCTGCAGGGCAAGAAAATAAAAAAGGCAATACTAATAAGTTACAATGCTATAGACACATGTGCGTTAACATAAATTTGTAGCTGGTTCATCTAATCATGTAGCGCCAGCAGGAGAAACTAAATGGAGAATTAGAAAGGATGTTATTGCAGCAAAGTGTCTCTCAGAAACAACACTCCAGTTATGGATATTCTCTAACAACTCCATTCTTTCACATACTTTAAATTAAAGATAATAAAAGCTACTTTATTATCTGGCAGTAGAGAGAAAACCGCCTATGAAAATTACCTTGAAAATAATAAGCCCATCTCAAGCTTGTTTTCACAAACCCACATGAATTCATGTGTGACAGAACAGAGATTTCCCTGTCTGGGACCCAGGGCCCATTAAAAGGTGGTAGCAGGTACCACGCCCTAACAAGTATGTTACAAAAAAGCGACTTATTAGGAATCTGCAGAAACTGAATGTGTTGTGCCAAATGGCAAAGATATCACAGCCTAGCTGTAAAACATATAGAGCGTCAACTGCCCCTTTAAGGGCCAACATAGGAGTAGCAGAAGAAGAAGGGATATTGACTCCCACAGCAGAAAGATGACCTCCTGCTAGTATTTGGATCTGAAAAAGATCTGTAGCGATATATTCCAAATAACATCAACTTCCCTATAAGCAAATTTGTTCATTGTAAGCTGCATTCAGTCAATAAAAATAACATGAAAGGCACTGAAAATTGAACTCAGCATCCGGTTTGTTCTTTCTTTTTATAGAAAATATATGTATCACATTAAAGGCAACACTTGGTAACATTGTCAAAACAAGTCAAGTTAATGGCTCAGAAACATAGACAAAGAAACACATTAAATGTTTAAGGCAACATTTGGTAACACTATTACCACATTAAGTATTTAAGGCAACATTTTGTAACACTATTACCACATTAAGTATTTAAGGCAACATTTGGTAACACTATTAACACATTAAGTATTGAAGGCAATATTTGGTAACACTGTTAAAATTACAGTTAAAGTTATGGCTCAGAAATACACCATCACAATATAAGAAACAAAACTTTTTATAGAAGATGGCAATATTATCACATGACACCATAAATTTGCCAGAATGAAAGATGTTTTGCTGCGAATGTAAAGTGTTAAAAGCTTAACCCTGCCGTGCCAAACAGACTAAATTTAGTCATTTCTGGTTGTTGTCACAGTCACCTAAAAACTGACATATCAGCCTGTCTGCTGCAACCTCTACTCAAAAACTGTAGTTAAATTCCATTAGTACTACGTGCGCCTGCAGTGCTTAACAACAAGAATATGAATAACCAAAATATGTTTTAGGGAAGTTTCTTATGACCCCATTGGTTTTTGTGTTTTTAAGCCAAGCTGATGTTAAATTTCCCTGTAAGCCTCAGTGATAGAGGTAACGGCATGAGTCACCCGATGCATATTGGAGCTTTTTTTAAGGCTTTGGAGAATGTATTTCGTTTAATGTTTCACTGTTCATGTTTATGGATTACCATTTTTATATATCTTTAGATATTTAAAAAAAAAAATTTACAATGTAAATAAATAAATAATTACAAAACTCTCCAAGTGGATTCTGGGGCTAAATTTTAGGGTAAAAAGTAATAGACACAGTCCCTAACAAGCATGTTGTAAGAATCCACTAATTAGGAATGTTTTTTTCAAAGTCAAAGTGCAGTTGCCTGAGAGGCAATGAACCAACAGGCTGCTTTCTATAACATGAATGTTTATGGAAAACTAAGGTTCTGAAATGAGACTAACGTCCATAAGTGGATGAATAATCAGAGCTATCTGCAGGAGTTTACAGCCGGTGATTGTGAAGAAGAAAAAAGGTTTACAATTTTTGTGTTTGACCTGTGTAAAATGGTTGCTTATTAAGAAAGAAAAAAAAAGAAATTTTTACGCTGGGAATTCTCATGGGACGATAACCCATTTTTTTAAGCAGGGCAAGAGGGTTAATGGAGAAAGCTTGGTTTTCAGTAAATGATACTGTAGATAATCATGTGTGGAAAACGTTATGGCCACAGGTTACTGAGTTTCTTTTGTGTGTGTGCCATATCCTCAACAAAGGTTGGCCAAACTGCACTCACTATGGTCTTAATGAATATTATGCGGTAAAGCCCCAACCTCTTCCTCGATGCAACTCTCATACCACTGTCCGAAAATCATGAGAGCGGAAACTGAATCCTGGTACCTGAAGATTGAATTAGTAGTAAAATATCTATAATGTAAATATACTTTTCTATTCCTCAAATACAAACACAGACCACACTCTTCCACTAGTTAGCAGTTAAAACATGAAATGGAAAACTTCTGTAGGATAGAGTCATAATTAATTTTGTTTATACAAATTTACAACACGACTGTTCAAACAGTCAGATAATATTTACAATATTAGAGTGGGGGGAAATATTCAACATTCTGTGTTGATCAATTTCAATGCCAGTATTAAAAGATATTTTTGTTGACCTAATTAATTAAGTACCAATTAAAAATATTTAATATTAAATTTTTTTTTTTTTAAATGTGAAGAACTCTTGTCAAGCCTTTGGCATAGAGTGCCTATATATTATTTACCAACCAATAGGTGATGAGTGCTATGGTAAGCCGACCATTATTTCTCAGAACATTACCTGGTATGCCTATTAGGCTGGGTCAACCTGGGAGCCCAGGTTAAATCTGAAAAACAACATCTGCCTCAATGTAGACCTGAACCCAAGACCTTCAGGTTGGCAGGCTTGATCCCTACATTACTGCAGCTCCCTTTTACATCAGGTAATGATTTACTTCGTTGTCAGTATCTGAAGATGTTTCATGTTCTAAGGTGAGCGACTACAGTGTTGGTTTTTGAAGATGTTTCATGTTGCGTGCTGATCTATTTATGTACTATTCTTTGCAGAAGGTTAATGTTGTCTTTAATGCCAGTCTTTGGATTTTGGTCCAAATTTGAAGCAGAGTTTCTTTGGATAGTTTTTGTCTCTGGGGAGATCAGCAAAGTAACCCTCTAGCCGTGAATATCTGAAACAAGAGAAGAATATTACACATAAACACGTGCATATAAGTAAAACACAGGAATTTCTCATACCCATTGGCTCCCTAGGCATATGGTGTTGGACATATATTTCTATAAGCAATTAACACTTGATCGGTGATGTAGTCAACATCACACCATCATGATCATTGTCCTGCTGTACCAGTATACATCACATGAGGCTCATAGTCTACTCCAACATGATCATTGTCTTGCTGTACCAGTATACATCACATGAGGCTCATAGTCTACTCCAACATGATCATTGTCCTGCTGTACCAGTATACATCACATTAGGCTCATAGTCTACTCCAACATGATCATTGTCCTGCTGTACCAGTATACATCACATGAGGCTCATAGTCTACTCCAACATGATCATTGTCCTGCTGTACCAGTGTATACATCACATGAGGCTCATAGTCTACTCCAACATGATCATTGTCCTGCTGTACCAGTATACACCACATTAGGCTCATAGTCTACTCCCCCATTCCGTTCTATCCTGTCCAATCAATTCAGTATCATGAATGGAATCTAGTCCAGCAGCCTTGGCCTCTCTCACCAATATATGTTTTAGGGTTTCTTTTGGGTGTCATGGCGTCCCAATCCCTTCATTCCAATTTAATGTCTGTTTAGTGATTCTCTGCTTGTCTCTACTCAGGATGTGTCCAATATAGCGCCATTTTCTTTGCTTTATAACTGCTGATATTACTGGTTGCCGAGACACTTCTATCTCTTTACCACTCTTGAATTCTTACCATGTTACAGTAAAGATTTTCCTCAGGCATTTGTTTTCAAATGCATTTAACTTTCCTTCCATGCCTTTAGTGGTTCTCTACCTTCCACTAGCATATCTGAAAGTGAAAAGAACACGACAGGTGCCTTCATATTTCCCAGCACCCATTTTAGGCCGGATCTCCTCAATGTTCCTTTTCTTCGGGTTGACAAAAAAATATGCATATGACATGCACATGTAGCAGGTCCTTTGAAGACATCTCTCTCATCACAGCCCGCCCAAAAGAAACTCGGTCCCTCGCTATGTGAACCTTCCTACCAAGGCGGTAGTTATATCCTGTGCCCATCTCCAAGCTGGCCAACCTCTGCCCCTCTTTCCTGACATCGCGCCTTCTGCTATCATTCTTTCCAATCCACTGTGGCACCTTATCAGGCCATAATACTTAAGTTTCTGGAACAAGATGGCAATATTTGCAAATACAGATATAAAATGTACTCTCAGCATCATCATCATCATCAGGTGCCTTGCCGACTGGCGTGGGCGATCATGCCTCTCCATAATCCGCGATCTCCTGCAGCATGTATCAGTTCGTGTGCCGACACACCTCCATGCCATGCAACAAGACTGTCAAGCATCTTCTCTCGTTGTCTTCCTCTATCCCTCCTTCCACAGATCTTTCCAGTGGTCACAACATGTTCTATTTTCCCTCTTCTCATAACATGGCCGAAAAATGATGACTGTCTCCTTCTGATGTCAGTGATAAGTTGTCTTCGGTCTCCCGCCTCTTTTAAAACCTCTTGGTTGCTCTTTTTGGCTGTCCAAGGTATTCTAAGCATTCTTCTGTAAAACCACATCTCTGAGGCCTCAAAAAATTGTTTGGCCTGCCTACCGATTGTCCAGGATTCACATCCATATGTTAAAACTGGATGTATGTAGCAAGCAAGAATTCTTTTTCTAACTCTCAATGACAAGGATATATTGCACAAGATGTTTTTCATTTTATAAAATGCAGTTTTTGCCTGTCCAATTCTGTTTCTTATTTCAGTTATGCATCTTCCATCTGATGTTATCCATGTGCCCAGATACTTAAATTTCTGTACTTGTCTTAAAATAACACCATTGACTTTTATTACACATTTAGGAATAATTTGTTTCTTTGATACCACCATTACTTCTGTCTTCCCATTATTCAAACTGAGGCCCATTCTTCCACTTTCTAACACCACAATGTCTATCATTTCCTGTAATTCTTTCTGACTTGTTGCTATCAAGACTGTGTCATCAGCATAACGTAAATTGTTTATATTGTGCCCACCAACCACGATTCCGGGCATATCAATTAAAGATCTCATAATATATTCACTGTATATTGAAAACAAATCAGGTGAAAGTACACATCCTTGTCGTACGCCCCTCTTTATGCTTTGAAATGTACCTAAACAGTTGTTAATTCTTATAGCTGCTGTTTGCTGCCAATACATATTCTTTATTATTCTTAGATATTTCCCATCAATGTTTAATTTTTCTAACAGTTTGATTACTTCTTCATGCTTCACACAGTCAAATGCTTTTGTATAGTAATTTTGAGGCATGATTTTCTTGGGATGGTACAGCGGTGGTTTCCCCTTGCCTTCCGCCGGTTTGTATATGGTTTGACTCCAATAGCCTTTGTCTTTTTTAAAAAGACTTACCCTGCAAGGCAGCAGGGAGGAGAGGTTAAGGCTCTCAGCATAGATGATGTTAAAGGACCCTTTTTTATGCCTTTGGCCCATCAGACATATAGTCAGTAAAGGACCCTTCTCATACCTTCAGGTGTATTGGGCATATAGGGCTAGACCTATATTTATAAACCAATACGCACTCAATGTGTGTTGTTGTCAACTTTATGCTGGCTGTCTTTACTTCCAAGGACATTACCTGGTATCCACTTTAGGCAGGATCAACCGGCAAACTTAGGTAAATTTTTCACAAAATCCACCTCGTTAGGGAACTGAATTCTACACCTTTAAGCTAGCATATAGCTACTACACTATCATGGCTCTCAGCCATTCCTTAAAAAGAAATTTACTTATTAAAACAGAACAAGTTTTACAGTTTTACTTAAAAGTAAAGTAAAGGGCTAGACATATATTTTATAGACCATGGTACAAGATGGGTCAGCATCACGCCGGCCGCCTTTACTTTCCAGGACTGCACCTGGTACCCACTCACGGTTGGGTTGACCTGAGAGTCAAGGTTATTTTTACCATTTTTTTTAAATACATTTTAAAATCGATCAATCTTTACCTTAGGGATCTGCTTAGTTTTTCATATGTCATCTTCTTCTTATTCTTCTTTTTCTCACCCCACAATCGTGCGACCTCTGTGGAGTTGATGACTTTGAACACACCGTCAGGCTTTGAGATCCACTCAATGATTCCCTGGTTCTCAGAGCTATGAAGAAGGTCTCTCATAAATTCCCAGAGATGGAGTACATTTGAGACTGCAGAGGGAATAACAATGCCTTTTTAATGTTATTAAAAACCAACAGAATACTGAAATATACCTTACTCTTTCAAACAGATATTGCATTTATTATCAACAGGAATGAAAATTATTCAATTGTTATTAAAAACAGAAAATGGAAAACGTCAAAAACTAAACAATTGTTGAGAAAGATGGGAACAACAGCAAGCACTGAAGACACACACACAAAAATTAAAATTAATTTTTAAAAATTTAAAAAGAAAACAACTGTTAAGACAGCGAGAAGGAATAGCAAATACAGAAAAAGAAACAATTCTTGAAAAAGACAGAAGCCATGAAGAACAATGAACTGTTAAGAAAGACAACAATAATTATAAATTCCACATAGTATTACATACCTTGACCTGGTTTGCGTCCCGGTTTTCTCCTTTCTTTTTCAACATACGATGGTGAGTCCCTCACAATCTTCCTCTTCTTCTTGGGACTTAATGAAATATTTGGCACATAAAGTGAGACCTTCTCTGACTCTGTAGAATTCTGTGAAATGAAAGGATATTTATCTTTGTAAGAATTGGGACTTCTTGGGCTGAAGTGCTACAGAAGGATTCTCAGAAAACCATGGACCAAAAGGAAAAGAAATACTAACATCCTAAAAGATCTGACCATAAAGGAAGATTGGTCCCTAACAACATCTTGTTTTGGAAACTGAAATACTGTTTATAATACATCACAGTGGAATGGAAACGGTACCCTTCAGTTCTGGTTTCCTTTCCTACTCATGCCATGTATTTATCTCTTTGTCTTCCTCTTGCTTATTTTCTACCAAATGTCACTAAATTTTCAATAATGTTTATTTTCATAACATGTTCATCCTCATGGGAGTTAAAGGGCACAATTTGGAGACAAAAGACTAGACTGACTGTCCCTTTTTCTTCTTGTGATCACGTTCTGATTTACACCGACAGACAGGTTCTTGTGATAAATTTGACTATTTTTAGGAGTTCCCTTTAAGTTCCATACAACTCTGAGTAGAATGTTAACTCAGTGGACCAGTATTCCCCTCCTAATAATATGAATAAGGGACATTCCTGCAGGATACACAGTGTAGTTTGCACACCCATACACAGACCACATGGGCAAAATGGTGAGCTACTTAGACCAAGCCTGTGCAAATGATGTATATGCTTGTTAAGTCTGTTATGTCCTGTCATGAGGAGTAGAATAATGACCTGCCCATGCCGGTCAAGTAAGTGGTAGTCATCTCTGGCCAGATTTTGATCACTTCTGATAGCCTGAATGGCTCTTTTCTTCTTAAAGTATATTACTGCATTCTCTTACTGTTCACATCTTGTTCCTTTCTTAGCAAGTTTACTTGTGGTTTCATTCCCTGACTGCCCCTTAACTGTAGTAAAAGGTGATTAATTAAGGGTGTGCTGAGATCGGTGGTGCCAACAGGCACAGATAACACAGCCTAGCTGTAAACCAGAATGTATCAACTACTATATTAGGGGCAAATGGAGAAGAAGAGACAATGTTCAAACAATCTTGCTCAGTACACACCTGAATTTGTGAAAAGTTTGGTAACGTCGTTTCTATGACTTCCCCATCTGAAGATACCACTGATTCTTGTTCACTGTAAGGGTGAAAACTCTGAAAATCAATAACTGGTCTATACCCATCTGGAAATGTAAAGCAATGCCTGAACGGATCTCCATCGGTGCTGCCACTATCACATTCATCTGTAAAAACAAGACAATTTTATTTGTAAGAGACGATCAGTAAGTCAGTAATATTAAGATTTCTTTGAATTATCCCAGTGTCTTCTTCTTCTTCTTCTTTGCGTTCACCAGCTGTAAACTCTGGCGGAGGTTCTGGTTGCTCGTCCACTACTGAACTACAGTCCTGCTCCAGAACCTGAGTGTTGCGTGTGCATCAGTTTTACAGATCTCATTCTCTTGAATACAGACTGCTGGTTCCTTGCCTCTCCGGCAGATGCACTCCGACTTCAAAGGAAGCTCCCCAATTAGTCAACTCTTACGACATGCTTTTGAGGAGGCAGTGGGTCTATTCTTGTTTTCCCCACAATGGGGCCCCGGAACCCACACGGGGGTATCCCAGTGTGTATGTTGAGAAAGGTGAAGACAGGCATGCTTCGCGCAGTGGCAAGTATCACTTCAAAAGTCACGGGTAGTTGGCGCCGTTTGGATATTTTCTCAAGGTGATGCTGGTGTGTTGGGAAACGAGCAGGCAGATAGAATGGCTGGTTGTGCACCGCCTGGTGGTGAACTGATGTATGACAAGCTAGATGCTGTGAGGGCCCTTTGGAAGTGAGTGAAAAGTGTGCAGGCAAAAACAGATCATTACAGGCTGAGGAGGATGGCGCTGCTGGGAGTTACTAGGAGATCTGGCTAACGCCCAACACTCAAGAGAAAAGCCAGATAGATGTACAGACTGTTACTGGTACCACTGGAACAGGAACTTTTCACTTGCTGCTGAAGATGGGGACGGACAGCTTATGGGTATCCCAAGTGTTGTACTGTCTATTCTTATTTCAACATTTCGGGGTGGATTCTGGGGGTACTATTTGAGAGGACAGAAATAATTGCCCCAAAGCTCCTTAACAAGTATATTTACTTCTTATAGTCCATGTCATGTTGCTAGTAATGAATATCTACAGCCTTCTGTCTCATGTACTTTCAATCATTTGTGACACAGATGCTCTTCCACACTATTGTGTCACTACCATGATACACTCCAGTTCTCTCTTTCTTAAGAGTCTGTTGTGACAGGAGACTAAATAGGGTTTTTCTGAAATCAGATTTAATGAGCTGAAAGGGCACAGATATCAAAGCCTAGTTGTAAACCTCAGAATGTTTCAATCACCCTTAAAATAGCGAATAAATAAGACACTTCCAATAATTCAGCTAAGAAACAGTAGGAGCCCGTTTCATGCCAGCAGGAAGTAACTGAGAACATTGCTTTTATGGATGAATGGTTCTTAACTTCTTCAGCCCTAAGCATCTCACTATCCGTTTGTTGCGATCTCGTACATTACACACTATTCCTCACCTTCTGTCCCACAACCAGTAATTATGTTAACTTACTCTGTCTCAACTTTTCCTTTGTTTCCTTCTTTCTCATAGTGTTATCAATTTATCTGCTTCTGACTCAAACATTTATCATTTAAAATAATTAATAAATTCTTAGGATATAATATTTCACTCTTTCAGTCCCGACCATCACATCATGTGTGATAAACTTGTTCTCATGAATACCAAACATTTTGCATTCGGTCATAGGATACTAAAGAAATCTGGTACTCCTAGTTGCTTCTTTTTTACTTTGCTACTTTTAATTTTTCATAGTGGTTATTTTTCCCCCTTTAAACAGCTACTTTGAAAAGTTCTGGGACTGAAATAATTAACTAGCATCCAACCTGGGACTCACAGAGTTTTGAGGTGACGAGAGTACCTTTTTCTCACATGCATTCTTATCTTCGATCCCCCCCCCCCCCCCCCCCGTGGTTTTCTAAAAGTGTTATACCTTTTAATGTGTCTGAGCTATTTCAACGATCTCTTTTCCTTTCATTTCTTAACCAGCAGCTCAATATTTTATTCTCACATCCCCTTTTTGTATTCGTTTATTCTCGATAGGATATAATAACTCTTCTTATTTCCATTAAATAAATTTCCAGCTTACAAGTATAATAAATACAGCTTAAACTATTAAACTATTATGTACTCTGCATTTCACAAACCGTTAGGACAAGCCTGAGATATTGTTATTCTTATTGTTTATGTTTTTAAATTAAAAATCTCAGACAAATGTAAGTAAGTTCAGACTAAGAAGTTACTTCCTGGTAGCGAATTATAACCGTAACGAACTAATTCTTCAGAATATTTATTATAAACCGAATCATTACAGATAACATATTTATAATTACCTCCATCATATTTCTGTAAGGAAGCTGTATTGCAGTGTGATTTCTTGCTATCTATTCGTAAATCTAATGGTTCCGAACAACATAAATACATAATACTGTAGTAACTTCATCAATGTTGTCAACATTGGACCCGGACATGACGACATAAGGGAAGCGACTCTGTTAATTTGTACGTACATGAACAATACACCGGTAACCGAAACCTCCCGTAACTTGCCGCAAGAATACATTTATACACACACACACACACGCACACACACATTTATATATATATATATACATATAAAACCAAATGTTATCCCTGTGTGGTTTCCTGAACCCTATAGTGGGGAAATCAAGAATATATTATTGCCTATGTCATGTCGTATCCAATCCTAGCCATCTCTTTCTGAGATACAATTTTTCGTTATTTTGAAGCCCCACTCTGGCTCTTGCCAAGGGCCGCAATATTGCCTGACCATAAATATGGTCTAATGGCTGAACGCGGTTTCTGGGACCTCTCCACGGGTAATCCTCATCCACATGGTGGCACTTAGTCATCGGGTTTTTATCGCTTGTGTTATGTCCTAGGGGGTATAAATCTACTACTACTATCAAGAATATACCCACTGCCTACCCAAAAGCATGTCCTAAGAGTCGATTAATTAATGGGTTCATTCGAAGTCGGAGTGCTTTTGCCTAAGAGGCAAGGAACAAACAGTCTGCATACTAATGAATCAGATCTATAAAGTGGATGCGCACACAACATTCAGATTCTAGAACAGGACTACAGTCCAGCAGTAGACGAACCACCATAACTTTCCAGTTTACAGCTGGTGAACGTGAAGAGCAGGGAGAGATACATATGTTACAGTTTACAGTTTAATTTCAAATGCATTTGTTTTTTGCCCAGGAAAGATTCAACTGTACTACAACCACCACCACCACTACCACAACCACTATTAATACTACTGCTACTGCTGTTAACTACACTGCCCTGGCTGCTTGAGACGGGAAGATGCTCTTATGATAATGTTCCACACGCTGTGATGTCGGTTCTTTGCTTAAATACTACCACTACCATCAACACTACCACAACCACTGCAACTATTAATTCTTCTACTTCTTCTTCCTCCCCCCCCCCTTCCACCTCCTCCTCCTCCCACGATTACTACTACTTCTACTACTACTACTACTGCTGCTGCTACTACTACTACTTCTGCTGCTGCTTCTTCTCCTTCTTCTTCTTCTTCTTTTGCCCGTTATCACTTTAAGGGGTATAGGGCCTCAACCAATTTCCGCCAGTTCGTCCTATCCTTTTCTATGGCACATAGCTAACCCCCTGCCCTCCCTATCTTTTGAAACTCACTCTCTGTGTTTTTATATGTTTGTATTTCTATGCCCCCTATGGGTTGTAGTGTAAAGACATTAAGTTACACTGTTCTCAGCATGCGTCCTATCTAATACCATTGTCTTTACCTTTTGATTTACTGGAATTTATTTATTCTCGTTGAGAGTTCCACATTAGTGATTATATTCTACTATTTAACTGAAACATTGACTGAAAAAAAGTATTATCAAACCTACCAGATTCCTGCGCTGAGTTATCCATATCGAATGGATCGCCATTGTCCGGGAGAAGAATGTCTTGTTCAATGTTAAATATATCACTTAGTACTGTTTTGCCCATTGACCAGTCCTCCAAGTTGGATTCTGGTGCATCGTAACCGTAACAAATACCTGAAAAGTAGACAGATATGTCGGGGTAAATAAATTATAAGATAAGAAGAAAGTGAAATTTAAAAAAAAAAAATACAATTAAAGTGCCGACTTCACGACACTTGTTCATCCCCTAGGGGTAATCAATATCCTTGGTTAAAATACGTTCAACTCAAATTTGAATAAATCGAGCGGGTTGTTCCTCTTCTCCCCTCTTCAGTACATGAAAGTTTAGAACAACAACAACCAAAATCTCAGCCTGGATTGCATACAAACAGGACAGATACCCCCTTCAACCTTCAAGGAAGTTGCAATATCCGTCCGGTGTAACCTTTATGCATGTGCCAGTAAAGCAGCAATGTTTGCTTTTTTTTTTCCACGATTGTCAGTTTTCCCCGTTCCCATGGCACGCTCAAAGAAAAATGGCTGTTTTTCTCTAATGCAGGTAAAATGTTCTGTTTATGAGCTGATGTCAGGCCATTTTCACTATGCCGTTTTTTTTTTTTTTTCTTAGTGTAAACGTATACACCTAAGTTGATGCGAACGCTTCGTGATGCCGGCATGCCGGGTTCGACTGACTGACTGACTTTCTACCCCACCAGGACATCACACAAGCGATAAACACCCGATGACACAATGTGCCACCATGTGGATGAGGATCACCGTGGAGAGGTCCCAGAAAACGCGTTTAGCCATTAGGCCATATTTATGACCTGGCTATATTGCGGTCCCTGGCATGAGCCAGAGTAGGGCTTCAAAAAAATGAAAAATTACATCCTAAAAAGGACGGCAAAATTGTCAATGCCGGGTTCGATCCCAGCTGTTGGCCATGCGCCTTGCGTTGGTTTCGACAGTGGTATAAAAAAAGCCGACCCTCCAGAGGGCAATGGCATTCTACTAGACGTAAATTTGCCTAGAAAAACCACTCAACAGCCAGGGGCTGTGGGGGTCTGTTCTTCAACGTCCAATAAAGGATACGCAACTAACCTAACCTAAACGTATACACAGTCTTTAGTTTCGAAAAAACACGTGGACATAAATTTGGTTATGTTTCCTTGTAGTCCACGCGTCGCCAAAATCCATGGAGCCTCCGTATATTTTGCGCAATATGCCACAATGAGTGTTCAACCTCTCAAAGTCCAACCCCACGTCGTGAGAGGTGGTAACAGAACAAAGTAGGGGATTGCTAGGTGTGGGCGAAGTATGGTGTGGCCTCGTGCCACGGGACTGCTACGGTAGCCATGAAGGCCACCCTGGGTCACCCAGAAACGTCCTGGCCAACGGGGCTCTGGTGAAGTTGCGACAGGCCTAGCAAGCCGGCAATGGATTTATTATCGTTACAGAAAATACAATGAGATATAAACGGACTGATCAAACGGTATCTGACCATGGCTATGTTAAGAGACTACGAGACAGGAGAAGGCATTTGACAGAGTCGACAGACAATTATTACGGAAAGTAATGGCAAGATATGGAGTAAGCGAACACCTCATCGAAGTGTGCAAAAGTTTATACATGGATTGTAGAAGTGTAGTTAGAATAAATCAGGGAACATCTCATCCATCCACAGTAACATCTGGAGTAACACAGGGGTGTGTCTTATCACCATTGCTGTTTATTACCTACATCGACAGTATATGCAAGAATGCCAAGCCCATGAATGAAAATGTTAGTAAGATCAATGAATTACTCTTTGCAGATGACCAGGCCTTGATAGCAGATGCAGCCATTAAATTGCACAACATCTAACATCCATGAATGAAGAATATAAAACAAATAATATGAGAATCAACACTGAAAAGACAGAAGTAATGTCAATAGGAAAAAAGAAGACAGATCTAAACATAGCAATAGAGTGCAAAGGCATTAGACAGGCATCTGAGTTTAAATATCTGGGAACTACATTTACCGAAGGTGGGAAATTGGATAAAGAAATTAACATTAGATGCAGTAAAGCAAACCAAGTATTGTGACAGCTAGCTCCCCTCCTATAGCGTAAGACAATCCCAATCGGCACAAAGAGACATCTTATTCAAAGCATATTCCAACTCTGTGCTCTCAGTGCCAGACATGGTCACTCACAACAAACCATAAAAGAAAATTGGTAACCATGGAGATGAGATGTCTGAGAAGGACTGTAGGAGTGACCATAAGAGATAAGATCAGGAATGAAATCATAAGAGAAAAAGTCGGCACAGAACCAATTCTAAATTACATACGTAGACAGCAGATGAAATGGTTTGCCCACTTAGAGAGAATGCCTTGTGACACTATACCATACAAAGTATACATGGAAAGAGAAGAAGGACGTAGAGCACGAGGTAGACCAAGAACACGATGGAAGGATAACATCAGAGAAACTCTACAACAGCACGATGTGCCTATGGTCGAGGCGGCCAGAAGAGCTAGAGACAGAACCTTATATCTCCCTCGACACCCAAAGCGGTAAAAGAGGAAGTGGAGAAGAAGAAGAAGAAGTGTTCAACTATACATTTTTAATTGCAATGGCAATGCCAAGTTTATTTCAGTCAAACTAGATGCAATATTACAAACATGGCATGTTATTAAATGGGCCCAGATACAATTCACACAAGAGATCATAACCTCGTGCGATTAGTGTGTCTCCAGTGAGGCCTCTTGGTATTGTATCTGATTCTGTTTCATGTTTTTATACAAACTTTCTGGAAGATGGGTATATTTTTTGCTTCACCCTGTTGGGCCCCAACACTTTTCCTAACCCCCATTAAGACTACAGACTATACCTGACTTGTGTAGCAGTTACTAGTGCTCTAATCATTACTTATTTGAAGGTTTGAAAGGGGTTTCCAGGATATCGTAGGTAGTTTAACGTCCTTTTAGGACGAAATTCTTTGTTATTTGAAGCCCCACCCTGGCTTTTGCCAGGGGCTGCAATATAGGCAGGTCATAAATATGGCCAATTGTCTGAACGCGGTTTCTGGGACCGCTCCACGGTGATCCTCATCCACATGGTGGCACTTTGTGTCACCGGATGTTTTTTGCTTGTGTGATGTCCTGGTGGGGTAGAAAGTCAGTCAGTCAGTTAGTTTCTAGGATATACTCGTCATCTCCTAGTGGGATGCAATTTTTAGTTATTTTGAAGCCCTACCTTGGCTTTTGTCCAGGGCCCTAGAAATAGGGCCTTAGATATGGCCTAACGGCTGAACGGGGGTGATCCTCATCTGCATGGTGGCAATTTGTGTCACCGGGTATTGGTCCTGGTGGAGTACACATTTTCTGCCTACTGTTTCTAGGATCTGCCTTTTGGTCTGCTGCCTAGACTAAGATTATTTAATCTCATGATGGTATAGTAAACCTTCAGGTTGCAGGGGTGTGCTTTAAAATCAAACAAACATAGACAAACAAACAAACACACACAAACAAACAAACAAACACAGACAAACAAACACAAACAAACACAGGCAGACAAACACAAACAAACAAACAAACACAAAAAACATAGTCAAACAAACATAAACAAACAAACACAGACAAACAAACACAAACAAACACAGACAAACAAACACAAACAAACAAACACAGACAAACAAGCACGAACAAACACAAACACAAACAAAAAAAACACAGACAAACAAACACAAACAAACAATCACAGACAAACACAAACAAACACAAACAAACACAGACAAACAAACACAGACAAACAAACAGGCTTAATTTCCCCATGAGTCTATCATCGAAACCACTGGCCGCCATGATTATGATTTTCTTGGTGTTAAAAAGATGTAAATTCCAGCTAAAAGTTTCTAGGTGTTTGTCCAGCTCTTGATTTTAGTCTTGTTCCAGTACTTACGTTTTGCATGTACATCCGTTTTACAGATATATCTAATTTTACGCAGAGTGTTGGTTCCTTGCCTTTCAGGGAGATGCACTCAGACTTTGAAAGAAACCACTAATTAGTCGACTCTTATGACATGCTTGTAAGGCAGGCATTGTGACTCCTCTTGTTACCCCCCCCCCCCCTCATAATAGGACCCCACGGGGATATACGATGATGATGGTGATGACGCTGATGGTGATGATTATAACGACGACAACGATGATAATGATGATGATGATGATAATCATAATGATGATGTTGAAGATGAAGATGGTGAGGATGAAGATGATAATGATGAAGATGATAATGATGAAGATGATGATTAAATTCATGATGATGATGATAATGACGATGATGATGATGATGAAGGGTTTAAGAATTAATACAACACACTCTTACCATTCTCATTTGCCGGCTGTGGGACATTTGTCAGGTTCGTATAGCGAGATTCATCCTCCAGACTGCTAACACCGCTGTCATCACTTTCATCGTACAGAGACTCTTGTGTCTTCATCATCATCGCGTTTGGTTCCAGCACTCGCGATTTACCAGCGAAAAAAGGCAGTAGTGCCGAAACGGGAGGTAATTTGCCTCGTTTCCCCTCACAGTCAAAGGGACTGATTCTACCTCCGGTAAATCTGGCGCGGCTGGTGTCAAAGGAATAAGCACAAACAGTGCTGGGCTCAGTAAAACACGAACTGTTGCTGTTGTTGTTGTTGTTGTTGCTGTTGTTGTTGTTGTCGCTGATGTTGTCTGTTATGAAAGTAAACTGATGCGGATCTTCATAAACTGAGACCAGCTCAGGGTGGAGAGAATATTGTGCACTGACAGAATGAGTATAAAGACGACTGTCAAAATTGATTATGTCAGTAGCGTCGCTTTGGTAAAAATGTTCCCTGCTCGTAGGGAAATTGAAATGCGGCTCCTGTGCTGAATACTGCTGGTGTGAAAGTTCTGATCTATGATCTTGATGGTACAACTGGTTCTGATGAGATGTAGGACTGATGACTGCAGATGAGCATGAATGCGCGCTGTTAATAGTAGATGGTGATGAAGGTGGGGTAGATGAATGTAAGAAACCTAGTGTTCTTGAGTCTTGTGGATGCGGCGGAGAGATAACTGTTCCATATTCAAATTTTATTGATTGTGTGACGTCAGAAAGCGTGTCTACGGACGTCGGTGGGGGCTGTTCATAATTTATGATGCCGTTTTGTCGCAATGTTGTATATAAGATTGCGTCAAGACAGGGAACTGTAGAATCTAGAACCGAAGAATCGGGCACTGTTGGAGAGAGGGGCGATGATGACGCTTGAGGCGGCGATAGCTGGACGGAGTCGTTGATGGTTGATAGTTGAGTGGAAATCTGAAATACAGTCAACATAAGTAAATATAAGAGGGGAAAAATACAAGAATATACAAGCAAAAAATCACGGAGTATTCATATAAGGTTAATTCTGAATTACCAGTCATGTTGGTGGTGATCGTCGTCACCAACATCATGATCATGACCATTCTTATCATCATGATCAACATCATCAACGTCATTATCAACAACATGAAGTCATAGTCGCTGGTTTTTGTTGTTGTGAATTAGGCTACTACCCCGCCCCCACCCCCACCAATCATACAGACTATACTACGATGGGATATTCATAAACATATTTAAATTAAATTATATCATCTCAGTGAGGGCTTCTTCTTGTCCTTTTTCGTCTTCTCCTCCTCCTCCTCCTCCTCCTTCTTCTTCTTCTTCTTCTTCTTCTTCTTCTTCTTCTTCTTCTTCTTCTTCTTCTTCTTCTTCTTCTTCTTCTTCTTCTTCTTCTTCTTCTTCTTCTTCTTCTTCTTCTTCTTCTTCTTCTTCTTCTTCTTCTTCTTCTTCTTCTTCTTCTTCTTCTTATGTGTATTCCACCACCCCCCTCCTCACTAAACGGTTGGCACGTTGTATTATTGTTTATCCATAGATCCAACTCGTCGAATTTCAACAAATCCCTAATTAGGCGCTTTGGACACCGTTATGTTTGAGAAGCAGTAGGTCAACTCCTTTTGCCCTTAGAATTTAGGTCACAGAGCCAACACAGGGGACTCAATATATGTAGACACACACCTTTGACAACCAGAGAACATATTACTCATAAAAGTCCAGATGACAAAGTACAAGAGAGAAAAAAAGAAGGCGTTGAAAGAATTATTAATAGATACATCACGTGCTGAAGCTGAAGATACTGTACTGCAACTTTCAGGTTGTGTGTTGCCGTAGTTTATGTTTTATTACACACGAGTCTCAACTCCAAAAGGTGTGTTGTTGTTCAGAGACGATGATTAATAGAAGGTCGCAACTCAGAATACACACGGTAGAATTATACTACTTTTGTGTAGCATTATCATCATCATCATCTTTAAAATCACCACCATCATCACCATCTTTTTCTTTTTCTTTTTTCTTCTTCTTCTTCTTCTTCTTCTTCTTCTTCTTCTTCTTCTTCTTCTTCTTCTTCTTCCTTCTTCTTCTTCTTCTTCTTCTTCTTCTTCTTCTTCTTCTTCTTCTTCTTCTTCTTCTTCTTCTTCTTCTTCTTCTTCTTCTGTTTCTCTTTCTTTTTCTTCTATTATTATTATTATGTGTTCGCCCCTCCCCCTTCCCCCCCGAAAGGGGCGGTTTGCACATTACAGCCATGGTGTACTATCTGCATTGATATGGTAAATGCATTCATTTTCACAAAACCCTTAGTCAATCTTTGCTACCTAATTCTTAAAGGATAGGGGGACAATAGGGATTGGAGGGGGGGGGGGGGGGGGTGGAGATAATCACACAAAACGTAACGTTAACCAGTGACCTGCCTTTCCCCCACCCCCCCCCCCCCCCCCCCCCCCCCCCCCCCCCCCCCCCCCCCCCAATCGTTGCCGGGCTGTGAGGAAAGGAAAAAAGCCGCTGACACATACGACAGAAACTGAAATTTACTGTACTTCAACTTTCAGTTTGTGTGTAACCGTAGTTTATGTTTAATTACAGACAGGTCTCAACTCTAAATTGTGTTGTCGTTCATACGCAATGATTTATACGACAGTACAGGTTACAACCAGGATCTGCAGTGTCGTATGTGTGTGTCATGAGTTTTATGTGTTCATATTCAGCATTGTTTTCACATCTTGAAGCGTTCACTACACAGCGTTTCAATTATTCATGCCAGCGAATCTTCTTTTATCAAAAGCCTTTCACTTATTTCTAATGTGTTATATTTGTTCATAGATACACAGCGTCATTAAAAACACACTGAATGAAATATGTTCTCTACGTCGTGTAAGCTAAAGTCAGCTGGTCTCAAATTGTTACAGCCGCATTGAATATACTATTAAAAAAAAAAAGCTCACAGCTGCTGAAAGTAACATAGTTTTATCATAATTTTAACATTCACATTCTTTGTAATTCAATGAATTAAACTGTTCAAATTTTACTCTAGAATACCTTAGGGTTTCACCAGTCAATTGACAGTTATTTTGTTTTGGGTCACTGATAGTTTTTTTAGGTGTATGGGCTATCTCTCATACTTATAAAAACGCTTCATCTGATAACTATGCATTTTTAAAATAGTGTTTTCACGAATTATTAGTCCTTATTTCCACTGGACTGCCGTTTACACAAGGCTGATGTAATCGTAACATACACCCCAGTTATAACGTCTTCGTACCCGTGTGGGTTTTGGGACCCCATTGTTGGGAAAACAAGAACAGACCCACTGCCACCCTAACAAGCCTGCCGTGGAGTTGACTTACTGGGGGTTTCCTTCGAGGTCGGAGTGCATCTGCCTGAGAGGCAAGGAACCAATAAGTCAGACCTGTCAAACGGATGTGCATGCAATGCTCAGGTTCTGGAACAATTTCACAGGCCAGAGGTGGGTGAACAATCATAATTTTCCGCAGGAGTTTACAGCTGGTGAAAGCGAAGAAGAAGAAAACGGTACTATTCACGTTTCCCCGCTCATCTACACACTTTCTCAGTTTCGTCTAGATCAGAGGGGTGTCACGTTGTACGGTTTTCTTCGAAAAGTGTCTCTCGTCGGACCTATGCACAGGCTGTGGGTAAGAAAGAAAGGGGGGGGGGGGTGTTGATTTAGGGTCATTTTTAGATGTTCTGGTGTCTTTTGAGCTGTGTGGTCGTGTAGTATAGAACATGCTACATCGGCGCTGATGTAATTGGAGGCAAGACAAGGTGACACCCCTCTGACGTAGAACATTCTGAGAAAGTTTGATTACAAGTTCAGCGACAGTGTAAATGGGCCGGCACACTTTAATAGGACTAAGAAAACTTCTTCTAGGGGTTCAACGACGCATCTGGAACTTACCTTGCTGGCCTGCCATCCCGACTGAGATTTTGTAATCTAAGGGTGTTCAGACGTTCAAGTGACAGCTCGGAGGGGAAAACGGCCGCGCATGAACAGTCCAATTTAACAGGGTCAGCAGATTCATTACAGATGGTCGCTCTCGTCACGACACGCCTCAAAGTGTTTCTGTCTCTATCCAGTTCTCCAGCCCTATGTGCTTCCATTGCCAATGCATCTGCAATGTCATGTACCCACCTTCGCCTAGGTGTGGTTCTAACTTGTTTTCTGGAAACTAGCCTCCATTTTGTTTTGGGTCTCAAAGCCACAGTGCCATTTCGGGACAGGATGCTGTATATAAGCTAGTTCTCTCCGGATTTTCAGATCACGTAAGACTTCGAGGCGTGTCTCCCCATCTGTAACTTTCTTTTCAAAAGCACCGATATGGTTCTAAGATAGGCTATTAAAAATTAAGTGAAAGGTTCTTTTGGCCACGCTTGAGTATAGGCACACGATGCCTTCCTTTTATTGTTTATAGACAAAACAGTACTGGGCTGAGCGGTGTGGTCAAATAATACCGACCACCTTTACTTTCCAGGACTTTTGCTGATACCCATTTTAGATTGATTTGACCTGGAAGCCAAGGTCAATTCTGAAATAATAACAATAAGGTTTATATGCGGATTCAAACCCAAGACTTTCAGACAATGTCTAGTCTATACAGAGTTGAGCTGAGCTGAGTGGACAAGAACCGACACCACGGCACTTGGGGCATTCCCATAATCCCTTTGTCCCCATTTTCAGCAGCCAACATAGAGTTCCAATAACACTGCTGCCAGTAGCAGACAGATTAAATATCCTTTCACTAGGGCGTCTAGAATCGTCACTCCTTGCTGCCTCACTCTCACCAGACTGTGATGACAAATTTGCTGTTCCGAATTGTACACGTGCTCCCATAAAGCCCTAACCACGTCTGCTTTATCGTGCATCAGTATTCCACCAAGTTGTGCAGAGGCAGCTAGTCTGTCCGCCTGTTCATTTCCCAACACACCGGCACATCACGGAGAAAAGATCCAGACAATGCTTTTTACCCGTGACCTCCAATGTCTACCCAGTGCCTAAAAAAGTATGTTGCATATCCTTTACATGACGTTGTAGAATCAAACCTCAGCATTTTTTTTTAATATTAAGGTTTATTTAGGCAAATTTTACGTTCGGTAGTTTGCCATTGCTTTCTGTATGGCTAGCTCTCGGTACCATTGCAAGTGCCTACTGGTATGTAAAATATAGGTTTAGGTTTAGACGACAGATCAACATCGTGGCACAAGGGTAGTAACCCAAAGAGCTCCGTTATACTTCTGACTCAAGTCTGAGTCCGAAAATTTCAGCTCAGTGCACGAGTTCCGTAGCACCGGCGGGGATCCTAAAATTCTATTTATGTAAAATATGAATGACCAAATGTTCGAGGCACCAACGGCATGACACAGTGTCTCCCATTTCGTTTACTTCATCACCCAGTGATATTTAACGACTTTAGCGATGGTCACAGCTTAAACATAACTTGAGAACCACTTCACACAACTGGTATGGCAACTTGTCTTATGACAGACCCTTATAAAGCCACCGACACCTGAATTATTAACATATCGTTGTGCCGACAAAAGCCTCTAGCTGACTGTCTGTTAGCTGTGTTATTTTAGATCCGGTACACAGGGAACATTGTTGTATATCACAGATCATTCTCATAAAATAAGATAAACTTTTGGAAATGCCAAGGAAGGATTTTATGAGGTTACACTCAAACTTGTAACAACTGAACGGTTCATACAAGGCTGGCTCCTGGTATATAAAAGCTAATAAAACCAGTATAATGCAATTTGCAGATCTATGGTACTCTAAGGGTATGTTGAAACCGCAGCAAATTATCTATCTACGCCGCATGAGCGCACTAAGCCTATATATGTCTGTTCAAAATACAAGTAGAAGCATAACGATGTTATCCAAGGCGGGCTAGCTAAGTTGGTTAAACCAGCTGCGCAACGACCGGATGACATACCCCTTGTGTTCCGAGTTCACGCTTAAGCGTAGGCCACATTTCCTAGATTTACGGTATCTACCATTGAATCAAATGCCCAAGGGTTGCGATTTCCATAGTACCGAACCAAAGGGTTTACAACTCCTGGTTTCTGGATTCACCCCCACCCCCCACCCCCGAGAGGAAACCGCTGCTCCAAGCTAATAAATAAAATATAATAATAAAATAATAAAATAAACCATACATAAACATTGAAGTGTAACGTGTAATTCTGGGCCACAGTTAAAAAGTATATCAAATCTGGTGAGAATTTTGCATTAAAATGAGGGGAAAACAATCTAAAAGTTCGACCAGGAAAATTTACACAATGCAACAAGGATACATTCTGGCCAGTGTTTCCCAACCAGCGAAACGAAAGAAACATTTGATTAAAGAAACACAACTGGTACGTTTCTCTCCTAAACACGCGTTAGGCGATGATTAACTCCAGATGACACAACAATATTGCGAAGTTATTGTTAACCTGTACAGCCACTCAACCGTAGCAACACTTGTTGGGCTAGGGAGAAAAAAACAACATAGCAATTAATGGTTGTCGGTACGGGGGCATTTTAATTGCAGGTGTGAAAATGTCACGACAGGTGGCGCTAGGTGAAGCTTCTGCTTTTAATGTAGTATACATATATTGGAGAGATGAAGAAACTGGAGACGATAGTAGTGGTGCTGAAGACAATGCCTGCAGAATAATGATGTTAATAGAGATTATATTGCGTATGTGTGTGTGTGGGTGTGTATGTGTGTTCTCTAGCTGTTTTTGTTGTTGCTGTTCTTCTTCTTCTTCTACTACCACCATCACCACTACTACTACCACCAATTCTGCTGCTATTTTATTCTTCTCCTTTGTAAGGGCTTATCAGAAGAGGAGTAGAAGGAGGAGGAAGAAGAAAAAGAAGAAGTAGAAGCTGAAGAAAATGAAAGAAAGAACGTACAGATAGAAAGAAAAAAGGAAAGAAAGAAAGAAAAGAAAGAAAGAAAGAAAGAAAGAAAGAAAGAAAGAAAGAAAGAAAGAAAGAAAGAAAAGAAAGAAAGAAAGAAAGAAAAGAAAGAAAGAAAGAAAGAAAGAAAGAAAGAAGAAAGACAGACAGACAGACAGACAGACAGACAGGAAAGAAAGAAAGAAAGAAAGAAAGAAAGAAAGAAAGAAAGAAAGAAAGAAAGAAAGAAAGAAAGAAAGAAAGAAAGAAAGAAAGAAAGAAAGAAAGAAAGAAAGAAAGAAAGAAAGAAAGAAAGAAAGAAAGAAAGAAAGAAAGAAAGAAAGAAAGAAAGAAAGATAGAAAGAAAGAAAGAAAGAAAGAAAGAACGAAAGAAAGAACGAAAGAAAGAAAGAAAGAAAGAAAGAAAGAAAGAAAGAAAGAAAGAAAGAAAGAAAGAAAGAAAGAAAGAAAGAAAGAAAGAAAGAAAGAAAGAAAGAAAGAAAGAAAGAAAGAAAGAAAGAAAGAAAGAAATCTGTCTTACGCTATGTCAACAACCTTAAGGGTTCCTAAGCGATCTTCGATGAAGTATGCAGTGAACAACAATAAACCATTCATAAACATTGAAGTGTAACGCGTATACTGGGCCACAGTTCAAGAGTATATCGAATCTCATGAGAATTTCGCAGTAAAACCTAACAAGCCCTATCAAGCTCTCGTACACTACCAGGGGCGCCACCACAAATAAACCATTGGGAATGGAAGGAGGAAAAATCGCCTATTATATTGTTATATGAGTTAAGGGGTTTAGACTTGCTTAGGTGCGCAATAACAATACAGATATTAATAATAAATCATATTATTTTATTCTGATTTTAAAAAATAAATAATATGAAATGATTAAGTGAAGAGATTGGGAAAAGCTAATATCTATGATTGGGGGCGCCTTACTTCCATTACATTTTTTTGGGTTTGGGGGGATGAGGGGGGGGGGGGGGGGCTCTCAATCTCCCTAAACTTTTTGTGTGCATGTGTAAAAGGGGAGGATGGGGGGGGGGGGGGGGTTCTCGCTGGCTGTGACACCTCTGTCAGTGACATTATGATATAATCTCTCATTTACAATCGTTGAAGGCTAAAAACATGTCATAAAATCAGTTCTCCTTCCACATTACAATTCGATTGTCTTACGGCGAGAGGTTGATTGTAAAATACGTTACTGTGTCAACTAGATATGGCTAAATAGGATTCATTTCCAAGTCGTTCCCTTGTGGGATGCAATTTTTAGTTATTTGAAGCCCCACCCTTGCGTTTGCCGGGGGCCCTGAATATAGCTGAGCCGTAATTGTGACCATAAGGGCTGAAAGAGATTTCTGGGACCTCTCCGTGATCCACATCCGCATGGTGGCACTTTTTGTCACGGGGTGTTTATGGCTTGTGTGATGTCCTGGCGGGGTACAACATGCAAACAAGCTAAGTAGGACTGTTTGAACTGAATTAACTCCTCTCCCCCCCCCCCCCCCCACACACACACATAGAGCCTCCTCTAACATAAAATAAAGTAAAGGACAAGTTTAACGTTACAGGCGCACATGATACTAGAGATACTGATAAAGACAGCAGTGGATACACCATAGACAACTTTCATTGTGGAGACGGTACACAATAACGAGGTTTTAGTCACCAAGCAATCAGCACTCCAGTTTACATTTAGAGCAGTGGTCTGCACTTTAGACTGGGTCGACCCCATATTAAGATAAAAACCACTGCCGCCAGCTGTGGGTTTCGATCGCGGTACGCTGGAATTTAGAGTTGGACTCGCAACGCCTAAGCCACGAACGCCGCACAAGTGCTGATTAGTTTATATAAATATAAGTCTACGACTATGTCCCCAATGCGTCCTGTCTGGTGACAAAGAAGAGTCCTTTCCGCTTGCTCTACAGATTTTCGGGACATCCTGTACGCAAGCTTGCGTCGACCTTGACAAGCAAGTGGGACACAGAGCTTCGGAGAACCGGATTGCCAGAAGCGCAGACGTGTCTTTGTATAATATGAAAGGCCAAAAAAGAAGTTCTATAGCAACTGGTCGGGGTCTGTGACTTAAAGGTTGTGATCATAGTTTCATAATCTCGGGCTACCAGAATGTTAAAAGGGGATGTGATAGATCGCGTTGTGTTAATTTTGACAACGTTATGATATCCGTACATGACGGTGACTGCATACTCCTATAGAGTGCCAATTACTTACTCTGTAATAATATGTCTAGCACCATATGTGCGATAAACCGGTGGCATGAAAGACGTTCTTTACTCATTTTATACTGCTCAGATAGCAATGGCAAACTACTCGACGCAAAATTCCCAAGTAAAACTCTAAACGGCGAATAAATATTGGGGTCAGTTTTCGAGGTCATGAAGAGACCACACAACTAGCATTTATTAAACATTAACAACTGAACATAAACACAGACATTAACATGACACAAGGTACTTTGGACGACACGAATTTAACTAAAAACGCCATTAAAAATAAGAATTGAACGTAAAATAACCAGTGAGTGCCAAAGATGTACACGAAAAAACAATTATTAGCTCCAAGATTGCAGTCTGTTGGAGTAACATCCCAAGGATGAGACAGGAAAACCCCGTTCAGTGGTATAGCCATAACAAGTAAAGGACAATTTTGCACACCCTTAGGTGAATGGGGCATATAGTGTTGGACCTATATTTGTTAGACCGATCACCTGAGTGTAACCAGATGGTCTGGCCGGCTCATTACACACAGAGGAAAGACAAGATGGACATATAACCAGATGGTCTGGCCGGCTCATTACACACAGAGGAAAGACAAGATGGACATATAACCAGATGGTCTGGCCGGCTCATTACACACAGAGGAAAGACAAGATGGACATTTAACCAGATGGTCTGGCCGGCTCATGACACACAGAGGAAAGACAAGATGGACATTTAACCAGATGGTCTGGCCGGCTCACCACACTCAGAGGAAAGACAAGACGGACACATAACCAGATTGTGACCGGTACCATCAGTACTGGAACTCTGCCCTGGCTGCTGAGAATGGAGACGGAGCATGCATGGGAATGCCCCGAGTGCTGTGATGTCAATTCTTGACCCAACTTAACTCAACTTTATAGACTAATTAGCACTTGGTGGGTAAAGTAAGTTACAGACCCTTTTCCACGCCTATAGCCGTGTTGGGTGCATAGGGCTATATTTTATAGACCACACGGCACGTGGTGGGTGATGTTGTCAACATCACACCGGCCGCCTTTATTTCTCAGGATTTTACCTGGTACCCATTTAAGACTGGGTCGACCTCTGAGGAAAAGTCATTTTGGAAAAAAATGTCGGTTCCACCAGGCCCTGAACCCCGTGATCGTCGGATTCACAGGCGAGCCTCTAGCCGCTACACCACGATTGCTACTGTACGGCCATAAATGACAGTTATACTCGGGCACAACAAAAAGGGAAGTAACCTGTAGACAAGTGACTCCCAAACTGTGGGACCCGGCGCCCCGGGAAGCCGCGACCTCTTCACAGATGCGCCACGAAATATTCGAAGATACACTAGTTTTTATTTTTTATCTCTTACATAGGAATAGTCATACTTTTACTTAGATTAGGACGCCGTGGGGGAAAAAATTATTAGTAAAAAGACGCAGAGACTAAGAATAGTTTGGGAAACACTGTTGTAGACAATTGTGTGTTGGACTTCTGCACCATAGTAGGCATATGGTGAAAACAAATAAATCCGCAGTTGTCAAAGCAAGAATTTTTTTTTCCAGTTTGCCCGTACCTACCATACTTATATCGGCACAAGATAAGTGATGCGGTCAGTAGCACGCAGGTCGTCTTTACTTCCCGCGACCACCCCTGGTACCCACTCAAGGCTGGGTCGACCTGGGAGCCAAAATTACGTACAGTCAAACAATGCAGGGGCTTGTTCTGTGACATTTTTGTTAAGATGCGCAACAGACTTTATATTCTACATGCATGTGCTTCCATGTTTACTTACACAGAGAAGAAAAATACATTTAGATAGTTTTCTGTAGCCAAAAAAAAAAAAAAAATGAATAACGACGTGCCTCTATGGTTCGCGTAAAATTTATATCGAAATTTGCTTCATTTCATAAACATAGTTCACCCTGAGAAACCAAGCTCTGTAAAAAAATGTACGTACCATTTTTCTGGCTTAGCAACAATTATCCATGAATGTATAACGCAAGTATGAAACAATCACTACATGCGAATAGTTCGCTGCTGTTAGTTAGTTCTAACAGTTCAGTGTGATCTGGTATATTATATTATCTACTAGACTAGAGAAAACAGGATCCTTCATTTTATACTATTGTGTTTATGAATGTTCAGGGGAAAAACCTTACTTAATTTTAGAAAACCTGCTTACTGCACATGCGCATGACCTAGTTACGTAAAAGGGCCACCCGTTGGGCTTCTATGATTGGTCTGCCTCTTAAAATGGGTCTAATAAAAATGTTTAGGGAATTTCTTGATTATTTTAAGAGCGTCATGGTTACGTGACTAGGCTTTGCGACTTTTTTTGACGGGCCGCGCGGGGAAAGAGGGCAGGAGGGTGGAGGAACAGGACAATGGGAAAAGCAACTTTTCTCAGAAATAGCTATTATGACTGTGAATTGCCGGACAACAAAAAAGCGCACGAGTTGTTGTACACATGGTAAACTATGTTTGTTGTTTGTTCGAGCACTTATGCACTGCGGGGACATTGTAATATTTTTCTTCGCTTTCACTAGCTGTCAACTTCAGCGGTAGGGTCTGGTTGTTCGTCCACCCTTGGTCTTTAGTCTTGTTTCAGAAGCTGAGTGGTAAAAATAAATCTGTAAAAATTCTCCTTTTCCAGGGCTCCTAAAAGCAATGCCTGTACTGCTAGGTGTTCTTTGAAGTTTCAGTGTAAGCTCTACAGAGATTAGGCATATGCCCTTGACTATGGAGGGAGCCCCTGTGGTGCAATGTATAGACGCTCGCATGTGTATCCAACGGTCGTAGGTTCCGGTCCTGACAGAGCCTGACTAAAAAAAAATACCTTGGTTCCTAGGTCGACACAACCTTAAATAGATACTAAGTAAACTCACAGTTCTTGGTTCTGAAACACGACTAAAGTCCGGAGGTGGATGAACACTCAGAACTTTCCGCTGTAGTTTTAAGCCGGTGAGTCAAATACCACACACAAAAACAACAGGTCACATTTCAGATACCTATTTCACCATATCCCATTTTAGGGGAAACAAGAATAGACTCGCTGCCTACTCCACCCACCCCCCCCCCCTTTTTCCAAATACCATCCCACTCTTTTTCACCAACCCTGTTTTCTCCCAGCATGCATGTAGTAAAATGCGTCCAATAGAGGTTAACTAAAATCGGTCGTGTTCGTCGAAAGACGCAGATATCGCAGCCTGGTTGTAAACCATAACATAATGTTCCAACTGCCATTTTCAGGGAGAACACAGAAGCAGAAAAAGATATCATGTTCAATCTCCAGGTAAGCTATAATTAGGGTGCACATGAGGGCAACGACAAGAACTACCCTGCTGCATCTTGCCGTCCTGGGCAGTTCATGATTATGCCTCAAAAGATAGGGTCCCGTTATGAGGTATGTCGACACACATTTCTGCACACAAGAGAAAAATTAGTAGGTATACCGCAATGTATACTAGCAAACAATATGATATATTTTATGACAGCAGACAGCGAGGGTCTTTGTGAATATGTTTATATGTGTGTGTTTATGTGCGCGCATGCATTCGCTATTGTGGATATGTTGTGCGTGTGTGCGCGCACGCGGATATGTGTGAAGGGAGATAGTAGGTTTGAAGAAAAAAAAAGGGGGGGGGGGGGATCATAGACACACATACAGTTACGGGTGTCGAACCGCGCGACTGCGTTCATGAATACAACATTTTTGATATATCTGTTGTACTTTATTTTCAAGGAATACAGAAGGGCGGAAACGAGTGCGCACAGACGCACAGATAGGGTCGGACCTAAGGGTCAAAGAACCACCCAGCGGACGGACAGACGGATAGACGGATTGACAGACAGACAGACAGACAGACAGACAGACAGACAGACAGACAGACAGACAGACAGACAGACAGACAGACAGACAGACAGACAGACAGACAGACAGACAGACAGACAGACAGACAGACAGACAGACAGACAGACAGACAGACAGACAGACAGACAGACAGACAGACAGACAGACAGACAGACAGACAGACAGACAGACAGACAATCTATATTAAACATAAAATTAAACTTGGCTCACAGGAACACACAGACTCAGACTGTCAACAGGAAATAAAATCGACGTGTTGTTGATCACAACACCCGCCAAGTGCAGATGTGACGAAAAAACATTAGTCTTGAACTGATTTTGTAAGCGTCAATGGCGTTTAGAGTGTTATTTATTAACTGCAAATCAGTTGGCTGGCCTTTTGTGTCTTATCCATCAGCAGCAGAAACAACCAGATATCGCTTTACATCTGAATTTGTTTCATCACCATCAAGTGCCTTGTCTCTCCAAAATCTGCGATCTACAATTGTGTGTATCAGTTCATGTGTTGACACCTTTCCATGCCATGACACAAGGCTGTCAAGAATCTTTTCACCTTGTCTTTCTCTGTCTTTCTTTCCACAGAACTTTCCAGTGGTTACCTGTCACAGTTTCCCTCTTCTCATAACATGACACACAAAAAATGATGACTTTCTCTTTCTAATGTTAGTGATAAGTTGTATTCAAACCTTCGCCTGTTTCAAAACAATCATGTTGCTTTTTTTTTTTTTTTTGGCTGTCCAAGAAGATCTAAGGTTCTTCTGTCAAATCACATCTCTCCCCCGTGTGGGTTCCGGGGCCCCATTGTGGGGAAAACAAGAATAGACCCACTGCCACACCAAAAGCATGTCGTAAGAGGCGACTAACTGGGGAGCTTCCTTTGAAGTCGGAGTGCATCTGCCGGAGAGGCAAGGAACCAACAGTCTTTATTCAAGAGAATAAGATCTGTAAAACTGATGCACACGCAACACTCAGGTTCTGGAGCAGGACTGGAGTTCAGTAGTGGACGAGCAACCAGAACTTTCCGCCAGAGTTTACAGCTGGTGAACGCGAAGAAGAAGAAGAAATCACATCTCCGGGGCCTCCAAAAAAACTGTTTGGCTTGCTTATTAATTGTCCAGGATTCACAGCTGGAAGTTAAAAAAAACGTGGCTTTCTATAGCACCTGCTAATTTTTTTCCTAACCTTCAATAACATGGATTTGTTTATCTAGAAAAAAAAATCAATCACATACCTGGCACTGAACTTCCGTGTAGCTGCATGCTATCTACGTACTTCAGGCTTTGTTAAAACAACACACGTGATAAATGTATATCCTCATCTCGGCAATCTAAGCTGTGGGCTTCAGATACAAAGCTAAAAGTAATCCCTTTATGCATAGTGCCGTAGGGGTGCGAAGTGACTGGCCTCCATATATTTTAGATCGCACCCTAATAAGGTAGGGTGATCCAGTACCCAGTTTCATTGAGTCGCATGAATCTGAATTAGATTAACTATTGTTCTATCCCACAGTGAATATAAAGTCTCATAATAATTAACGTTCTAATCTTTATTTAGAGTTACCCAGGTTAAACTTAACCTTGCGCAACAAGCCAGACGTGCTGACGTGATTACGTCGTATTCGTTTTTGTGTAGAGAAGGGGTATGAAAAACTATCGCATGCGGGACTAGTAAACGTAAGCGACACTATTCGCCGCCTTTAGGCGTATTGCGCATACAGGGCTAGACCTATATTTTACACACCAAGCAGCACTTTGTGGATGATGTGGTCAGCATCACGCCGGCCGCCTTGACTTCTTAGAACTGCACCTGGTACAGATTCAAGGGTGGGTCGACCTGGCAGCCAAGGTCAGTTTTGAAAAAAAGTCGGGTTCGGTCAGGATCCGAACACAGGGGAGCCAAAACTAGACCGCTGTGAAATGTTTACAGACCTGCCAGGCTGGTGTAACATTTTTATTGAATTTGATCCTTGAGCTCACAAATTAGCAAAACAAATAACTATAATCCAGGGCGGAGAAGGAAACTCCCACAACCTCTGATATTTCTAGCACATATGTTATATAGATATACGGTTATACAGATACAACGGTAACATATCCAGAAGATTGACCGCAGCAATATCAAATACACTGAAAAGTACTTTATACGAAGCGAACAGAAGGGCCCGTTCCAAAGATCTCTTCCTGCCCTGATGCCACGAGGCATTCCAGGAGTAGAGGAAAACAGAACAAGAACAAGAAGAGTGTTTGCATGAACCGGGACACGGTTTGGGAGACTGTTACTCAGCCCACCGAAGACGGACATGTCAACCAGAATGGCGTGGGCACACAGAAATGGAAACAGACATCGATGCAATCAACGGTTAATTAGTATGCTTAGATATCTACACCGTAATGAATATGCTCCTGTGGACTACCATCAGGCGGGAACAGCGCCAGATTCCGAGCCTTGGAGGGATCCCTCCCTCCCGCCCCTCCCCACTCTTATCCGACTACCTCTACCCAACTACCGACTGTAGCTCTGCGCCTCGGCGGACCACGATTAAATAGAGTTATGCGTCTGACCAAAATAATACCAACACACTAAAGATTATGCCGTGGAATGCAAAAGCGGTCATAAAGAAAAAGCTCAAACCGCAAAAATTCATCTACGATCAAAATACTGATGTTTGCATTCAGGAAACCAATTTAAATACAGGCTGTCACTTCTCTATCAGAGATTATAAAACATACAGGCTAGACAGAGATCGCCACGGAGGCATCATTATTTTAGTAAAAATCAGTGAGTCTGAACATCTGACAGTGACACTTCATGTCCTTTACAGTCACTATACGTTACTTATTTGTACTGTCCCAGCAAACAAGAAATTAAAACTAGAGAACATCCGAGTAGCTAAAAAAGAACCAACTAATTCTCGGTGACTTTAACAGTCATTCCCCATTGGGACTATGCTTCTATGGACAGAAGAGGAGACGAAGTAGAGGAATGGATAGTAGAAAACCTGCTGATACTAATCAACGAACCTGAATCTCAACTATATTTCAACTCAAGACGATAGCGAACACCAAGTACACCAGACCTAGCTATAGCTACAGAAAACATCCAAATACGAGGAGACAGAAAAGTGACGAAACAGCTGGCAGGAAGTGATCACAAACCAGGCATCATCATGATAGGAGAGGTCAAGTCATCATAAAAAAGGAAGAAGATAACCATCTCGAACTGCAAGAAAGCAAACTGGGACCCTTTTTAAAAAAAAATCAATTGGAGACCTTTCCAACCAAAGAGGTATAAAAGTGCTACAACTCTTACCAGTATCATACTCGAGGAACCGTAAAAACTATTCCCTGAAGTCGAAATCAAGACTATAAACCCTTCTAGATCAAGAACTGCAACAGCAGTACTAAAAAGCACAGAAGCAAGAATAAAAAAGGAACAAAATCACTCTGACCTCAACTTAGCAGAACACAACAAACATCAGACTGTTTATAGAATAGAAAAACTTAAATGCATCAGGAAAATAGGGCAGAAAAATCTAGTAAAGATCCTAAATGAGGAGAAATATACCAGCCATGCCAACAATGTCACTGAAGGTAAACTTTCAGCGGTAAACAAGCAGCAAACCTGCTGGCCGATAGTTTTGCCAAGGAAAGCAACATCTTCATGTCTAGAACGAGAGAAGAAGAAGTGGCGAGAGAACTAAGAAAAACCAATAAAAAGCAACAACAACAACAACAACAAATAACCAAGATGTAATGAATTAACTCTTCAGTCCCCAAGAACTTGAATGTGCATTAAGAAATCTTTAGAAAATGAAGGCACCTTGACCTGATCGAATGAAATGATAGTGCATTTGGGACCAGCTGGTTGTCAACGACTCTTAGACCTTGTCAATCTATTCTGGACCCAGGGACTAATTCCCAAAGAATGGAAGGAGGCATAAATAGTACCCATAACACACACATACACACAAAGGAAATCCCAAGAAAAACCGATCAAGTTACCGCCTCATAGGAAAGACCATGGAACTATTCGCGAACAACAGGTTACTTAATTTCCAGGACAAAAACAAGATACTGGAGGATAGCCAATACGGTTTCCGGAAATACAGCAATACTAACGACCAAACCTCCTACCTCGCACAAGAAATTCAAGATACTTTCCATAAAAAATAAAATACAAACGGCTACGCAGATGCCAATACGGTACGACAAGTATACACCGAATATGAGCGATCAAAACTAGAGTATGGATTTGGAACATACTCCACTGCAGCAAAATCAGATCTAAACAAATTGGACAAAATACAGAACATTGGTCTTAGAATCATCACTGGAGGACTGAGAAGTTCACTAATCAATGAGCTGGAGGCAGCTTCTAACCCATAGAGCTTGAACCATCGAAGGAAAGAAAGGGTGCTTACTCTACAGAAAAAAATTTAAATGCATAAACAACAACCCAGTGCACAGAAAAGCAAACATTTTAACTAAAAAACCAACTGAAAAGACAAAGTTTTCATCATCTGTCAAAACTGTTCTACGAAAAAAAAAAAAAAAAAAGTAAATTCTTTCTAAAGACCCTTTAATGTGGAAAAAATAATCCAGGTATACAACATTGACTTACAGCCTAACTATACAGTCGAAACAACAACCCCAGGCAACCCCACTAGTACTGCATTCAAAGACCATTAAACATGTTCACAACTTTTACATAAAACCCGAATGGTCACACAAATACACCAATGGACCTTTAGAGGAAGCACCCCCCCCTTCCCCCCCCCCAATACGGAGGAGCTGGTTCGGTCATCATGATGCAAGATGGGACCACAGTGGAATCGTCATGTGCCTTCGGGAAACTCACAAAAAACTTCAGAGCAACAAGCAATGATTAAAGCAACCAAAGTGCTTGAGGAAAAAAGAATTAAAAACAGCAAAATCATTTTCCTGTTCGTCTGCATGTTATTTCTCTAAGAGATATCACAGAGATCCGCGAGAGAACATGGAGACAGAACTGATCTGTCAGCTCAACGGACTCTCAGAAAACAATTAAATCTTCAGTGGATCCCTCCTCACTGTGGCATACCAGTATATGAGTTAGCAGACAATATTACACCCCCCCCCCCCCCAAAAAAAAAATAAGGAGAAACAAGACACCTTTTCATTGTCATTACCAGAAATCAAAACAGTTATACAGTACAATTAATTGCGGAGACAACAAACCAACAGTAAACACAAACAAGACGCCATCAGCAGACTCAACAGAAAGCAACATACACAATTTTTCCTTCTAAGCACAGAACAATGCAGGTTCAACTACCACATGCACAAAATAAAGACTAGACTGTACAGTTCCCATAGTGCGCATGTCAGACAGTACCACAAACAACTGAGCACATTCTGCAGACCGGCCCACTCTACCTACAACTTGGAAAAGAAACCTGCCCTCAAGAGCAAAGTGTGCAAAACAAGCTATAGGGAACCATGAAGGACCTACAGCTGACACTCGAGTTGATAGAGGCAGCCCACCTGATGGTCTGATCTGAGCATACTAAACCGAACGCAAAGAAGAAGAAGAAGAAGAAGAAGAAGAAGAAGAAGAAGAAGAAGAAGAAGAAGAAGAAGAAGAAGAAGAAGAAGAAGAAGAAAAAGAAGAAGAAGAAGAAGAAGAAGAAGAAGAAGAAGAAGACGAAGAAGAGAAGAAGAGACGGGAATATGCAGAAGTGCTTTAGAGGGTAGTGTGTCTGGCCAGAGACGTGGCGAAAGATTTATAAGACTCTTTTCTTTTTTTTTTCACCCCATCTCGGGGACTCAGATATTTCGTAGGGAATTCCCTGGAAAGTCCAGTAGTACAGGGGTGTTGTTAGTGATAAACACCGTCTAATAGTCTCTATCCCCTCTTCTAATATAGAATGAATTCCAGAGAAATTTGACTAAAAAGCTCAACAAAATGGGAAAAAGGAAAACGTGCACAAAACAACACAACGTAACGTTTCGGCCAGGCAGCCTTTTTCAAACACAAGTGGACTACACAAAAGAGGAATGGAGAGTATGGAGATCTCTAAGGGGTGACGTGAGCGACGTTTAAAAAATGTGATGCGGAATAAATGAAATAAAATAAAATAAACGATGGCTAAAAAATATAGTCACAATACTGGGAATAAAAGAAATGCAAGTGTTAATGATACATAAATGATATTGATAAGAAATAGAATATGGTAATAATATGAAATAAAATAAAATAATTAACATTTAAAATGTAATAAGATTAGAACTATTTAGATGAAGGTATGTTGGATATTGATACCTCTTGGACTAAGAACGCCAAGGCTGTGGATAAGGCGATTTTCCAAAGCGAGGCGGGTAGTAATCTTATTACATTTTAAATGTTAATTATTTTATTTTATTTCATATTATTACCATATTCTATTTCTTATCAATATCATTTATGTATCATTAACACTTGCATTTCTTTTATTCCCAGTATTGTGACTATATTTTTTAGCCATCGTTTATTTTATTTTATTTCATTTATTCCGCATCACATTTTTTAAACGTCGCTCACGTCACCCCTTAGAGATCTACATACTCTCCATTCCTCTTTTGTGTAGTCCACTTGTGTTTGAAAAAGGCTGCCTGGCCGAAACGTTACGCTGTGTTGTTTTGTGCACGTTTTTCTTTTTCCTATTTTGTTGAGCTTTTTAGTCAAATTTCTCTGGAATTCATTGTATTAGCTTGACTGCAGTCACCCCCATAGTTTCACCATTTTTGGATTCTAATATAGAAGTTTTCCGGGAATTTCAAAGGAAATATCGGAGTGCCCGAGTCGGGTGAAACAAGAAAAAAAGAACCGATTATGATCTCAGATTAGCCCATAAAAATATCGTATAATGAGGAAATTTGGCTGTGATGTTTATATTGGTTGCTTCCTCTATATTGCCTGCGACCAGGCTGGTAATCGAAATTTGGAACACCTTCAAGAAAAAACGTTAACTGGGTAACAGGTATTAGTCCTGGAAAGAAACGGGAGCTGGTTTGATTTTGACCCCATCACTTACTGAGTGCCGAACAGTCCATAAAATATAGGTCTAGATCTATTTGCCCCATGTGCCTGCAGCTGTGGACTAGTCCACTATGAGGGTCCCCACTTATCATCCGCATCCACAAGTAAGATTCGTAGATCCAGCGTTTAAAAGTTACTAACGGCTGTCGAAGCAATTAGGTGAGTGCTCCGCTCTTCTCAAATGCAGATGTGTCCACTTATCCCATTAGATACTGGGTCGTCCCAACATCGTGTGCCACACTCGTGTGTGTTGCCTGTCTTCTAACGACACTATGTGCTGTTGGGTGCCCTGTGTCTGACCTTTAATTGTAAATTGGGTTAGGTTCACGTTAATCTCCCCAAATAGAGTAGGTCAATTTTCATTCACAAATTTGTTGGGATAGTCAATTTTCCTGAAAGTTACGGGTGTGTCCCGCTTTGTTGCTTCCTTTCTGTGATGTCTTGAATTTACGTTCTCATTCCGAGAAAGAGGATGCCTGTGACATAGTTTGCAGCATAAACCTCCACCCGCCCTCTGCTATTGCTGGGGCCCTAATATTACACAACCTACAGGTTGAACGGGGTTTCTGAGACCTGTTCCCGAGTGATCCTCATCTGAATAGTTGCACCTAATAGGATGCTGTAATATGTGGCTAATTATGGGTGTTTCCGTGGAAGTCAGAGTGGACTACATGTGTTGCAAATCAGTTTGACTATGTCGAGGAATTGGACATAGAACAATTTTGTTCCGGCCGGTTGTAAAAATCTGATTAATGAAAATACTTTTACTTAAAGGCGTCCCCTCGTTAATAACGCCTTCCTCGTTAAGAGCTTCTATTCTATTGTCTGAGAAACGAATTCATAAATAACTACTCACACGTCTAACATAATATACAAATAAAGCAAAGAATGAAAATATCAAAGAAATAACAGTCGTAAATGAACTATCCTGACAAACGAATTTCATATAATTATTCATATTTTGATGAAGTTCGAAGCAAAGTTGAACTTCTCTCCCCCCCCCCCCCCCCCCCCCCTTCCAAATGATTTAAAGTACAGAGGGTGGACTTTATTGCAGCAAGTTGTATCACATATGGCTCAGTCTATCTCAACAGAATGACTAATTGACTTCCTTATCACGTCGAACATAGTGTGAAATCCCTAGCTCTGGCAACGATCACATGGATCTCTCACTAAACAACATAGTCTGTGAAACGAATCCACAACATACTTAGCACAATGCAAACAGCTTGACACTTGAACACCGAAATGCCCCGTTAAAACAACCAGTAGTAAGTAAGTAAATTGTACCCCAATAGGACGACACACAGAGCGATAAACACCCGGTGACACAAAGTGCTACCATGCGGATAAGGATCACCAGTGGTCAGGTCCCGGAAACCGCGTTCAACTGTTAGGCTACATTGTGTTCCCTGGCAATAGCTACGGTGGGGCTTCAAAGAAGCGAAAAATTGCATCCCACAACGGGGATGAGGACGATGCTATCAAAGTGTAGCAACTAACTGATCTATTTTGACAAACAGAATTGACAAATAATTAAATACTCACTTTAACATGAAATGCGAATCAGAACTGAACTTCTTTAATACATCAATTACAGTCACTTTGCTGTCACACTTCAGCAAAGTAATGCGTCTCGGCATTGACTTCACTGCAGCAAGTGTGTACAGTACAGCTAGCCTTGCCTCCCGTGTTCTCTTCCTGTTTTCCCTCTTAGTACGCATTACTTGACAACAAAATCCTGGTCACAAGCTTATGAGTGGGCCGTGTTTGAGGCAAGCTATTAAGGCGAAAAAGAGGGGGGGGGGGAAGGGTTAATCATAGGGCAGCCTCCTGCATTGTCTAACTCAGTAACCTTCGTTGATGGGTTCACTCACTAACGCCGCTAGATGACATCTTCCCGTACGAGGTAATTTGGTCGTTTTGGACATCAGCAGTTCTCAAGTTGTGAGCGCTGCCAGTGTAAGTGTCCTTATCTTTTTTAATAGTTTCTGAAAACTGAACTAACCAGTCAGTGTTGTAAGTAAAAAGGAAGGTTCTCTTTTCTCGCGAATGGCGTATCGAAAAAAATCGCATTAGATACATTTTTATTTAACCAGTTTGAGGGCTTACATCCTATGTTACCTTTCCCTTGAGTTCCTGTAATTTTTACTGAAATGCTCTCTCATTTTCCTCTAACTTCAATTCTGTCCATTAAATTGTGTCACTTATATGACATTAATTTCGTGTTTGATAACTTATAGTGACTTTTCTGTCCAGTAGCACAATCCTATGATCTGTATCTAAACTCAAGTTTAGTTTAACTCTCGGATCTGTAACTTCATGAAAGTTTTTGTTTTGTTTTCGTGAAGATGTAATCAGTTGACTCCTAGTATCTGGATATTCTATTTATCCCATGTAAAAATCTAGTGAAGCTTTGTATTGAAAGAGGGTGCTGGTAATAACAAAGTCATGTTGTGCACATATATGTAACGTTCTTTCAACATTTTCATTTCAATGCGTGTGTCTCCATTGCTGCCTAGGTATCCTGTAAATTTTTGTTTTTGTTTTTTGTCTCGTCCTATCTTAACATTAAAATCACCCATCACGATCAGCTTCTCAGTAGTATCTTTTTTTTTTTTTTTTTACAGTTTTCGTCATCCACCTACTCAAAGAATTGATGAAAATGCCCCTTTTTTCTATTTCAGTGCTGTTTAGTGATACTCTGTTAGTTTCTTCTCAAAATGTGTTGAATCTTCTCTGCCCTATGACTGTTGTTTCTGGTGATTGTCCAAACTTTTTCACCTATTTCCTGACTCTTTTTGTATTCATCCAATTGTATCTCCATTATTGTCCTCAAGCTTCTGTTTTCGAGTGCATTTAACCTTCGTTCCATTTTCTAGTGGATGTGAACAGATTAGCAATAAGCCAATCAGAAGCTGTCTCGATACTGAGTGTTGGTCAGAAGTTATCTCTAACACTCAGACTTGATGGGGAGGAGGGACACCCCAAGACAGCTTTTCCCCAACTTTCTTCTGTTTTCCATCCAAGAAAGTTAGCGTTAAGCACCCAATATATATCCCCTGGCTAGAATACCTCACCCGCATAATCAAAATGGATGTTTTGCTTCCTGACCCTGGAAAAAAACTACCACTGTTGTTCACATTCCCGAAGTCGTGAAATGTCGGCTTGATCGGCATTGTTCATACACCACTACGACCAACAACGAAAACAACAATGGTTTTTCATTTCACTTTTTTTTTTTCAATTACTTGTTTATAATCCCCACCTCTTGTTACACTTCTCAAACCCGCAGTCAGTAGTGACATAGTTATGTCAGAGGTATAAGGAGGAAGTCCGAGATATGCTATAAATAGGTCGTTAGTTTCACCATGTCCCGGGTAGTAGCTCAGATAACCTGTTGACACGCTGATTTGTCTGATGAATGCCAGACTTCCTGGTCGACTGTTATCGGTCGTTTTGTTATTAGATAACATCAGGAGCTGACGGTTGAATCAGCTGATAGGTTTAGATAGGTCGCACGATTCATCAGAGAGGTCATGGTACAAAGTCCACTAAACAAGTCAGTTAGTTAGTTAGTTAATTTAGTCGTTGTCAAGTTGTGCCTTTATATGTTACACAAGTCTCGTAGTCTATTTCACCGTTCCGTTTTTCTTGTGCAGTCACTTCGAAATCAACGGATGAATTCCGGTCAGGCACCTTTGCCTTCTCTCAGTAACGTTCGCTTTACAACAGTGTTTCCAAACATTTTAGTGCTATGCCAAATCCAAGGCTTTCTATGGACGAGCTCATTTTTCAAGTTCCCCAGCCTCCCCCCCCCACCCTTTTGTAACAATAACCCCCATCACACCTCCAAATCAAATTGTCCCCCTTAACCATCAAATTTCGTTTCTCCCCCGTCCTCCCCCTCTTTTAACAATCAGATTTCCCCAATTAACAATCAAATTGCATCCCATAGGGTGCGTGCGCCCAACGTTGGGAAACACTGCATTAGAGTGTCTTTTAGACGTCATTATTTCCACGGTCCAATTATTTCTTATTCCAGTGCCTGTTTTGTGATTCTCTGTTCAGCTCTTAGCAGAATGTCTCCAGTAAAGTGATATATTCACTGTTTCATAATTGTTGATACTTGCGGTTGGCCAGACATTTCTCTTAATTCTTCACCACTCTTTTTAACTCAGCCAGTTTTTAGCTAGCTATTTTTAGATGACAGATATCCTCCGCACATCGAACCATTCAGTCCTTAAATGCTCAAATCTCTTCTACGCTATATCACTTATATAGTAAACAAACTAACAATGTATTGAACTTTACTCGTAGAAAGAAGCATAATGATAAAAGCGCACACTCGACAACATAAAAATCAAAAGCTGTAGCTACCGAGACGAAATTCGATGAATATTTTGTTTTATTTGAGATTAATTATGTTCGTATTCCACAGTTGTGGATTCCAGGCTATACGACAGACTTGGCCAATAAAGACACCTTGTTTGGGGGTGACTAGTTAGTCATGTTCTTTATACATTAGTTTCTACATCGAGTCGCACACAGGTTTGATTCCCGGCACGGTAACTATAGATTTCAGTTTATATGCTGTCTAGTGTGTCCTTCTATCTTTCAGCTTCTTTCTACAAGTGCCGATCATTGTTTGCTTGTTTATTCTATATATATATATAGATGTATATAACTTTCTACGGGCTCACAAACCCCCCCCCCCCCCCCCCCCCCCCCCCCCCCGGTATTTATGTGAATTAGGTATATCAGACTCGGTGTAGCGGCTGATGACAATCGTTCTATAGGGCATTCCACAAGTCCCTTCATGGCGACTTTATTTCACGCTGCCACGTTTTCACATTACGAGAAATG
>CAJHNH020003103.1:0-44059 GCA_905116865.2 Candidula unifasciata
TTTAGCATTTGTGTGTGTATAAATCATAAATACTGTATGTGTTAACATGGTTATGATAATGAACTATCATAACCTGGGTGCTTTTTTTTAAATTGTAGTGGGGGTGTCCTGCCCAGTGTGCCTACGAATATTGTATTCATATACAGATATATTTTGTAGTGCCAAAACTTGAGTTGCCCTACTCTAGAAATAAGCTGAGCGTATATTGGCCGTGGGGCATCCCTTAGACCAATACGAGCCAAACGACTCAACATAATTATTTCTGAGTGCTGTTGGTTCTTAAGGAGAAATCCTTATATCAGGCACGTGACAGGAGTGATATGTGACACAAGGTATTCTAAACATTCTTCTGTAAAACCACATCTTTGAGGCCTCTAAAATTGTTTGGCTTGCCTACCGATTGTCCAGGATTCACATCCATATGTTAAAACTGGATGTATGTAGCAAGCAAGAATTCTTTTTCTAACTCTCAATGACAAGGATATATTGCACAATATGTTTTTCATTTTAAAAAATGCAGTTTTTGCCTGTCCAATTCTGTTTCTTATTTCAGTTATGCATCTTCCATCTAATGTTATCCATGTGCCCAGATACTTAAATTTCTGTACTTGTCCTAAAATAACACCACTGACTTTTATTTTGTTTCTTTGATACCACCATTACTTGTGTCTTCCCATTTTTCAAACTGAGGCCCATTCTTCCACTTTCTAACACCACAATGTCTATCATTTCCTGTAATTCTTTCTACCTTGTTGCTATCAAGACTGTGTCACCAGCATAACGTAAATTGTTTAGATTGTGCCCACCAACCACAATTCCGGGCATATCAATTAAAGATCTCGTTATATATTCACTGTATATTGAAAACAAATCAGGTGACAGTACACATCCTTGTAGTACGCCCCTCTTTATGCTTTGAAATGTACCTAAACAGTTGTTTATTTATTTTTATAGCTGCTGTTTGCTGCCAATACATATTCTTTATTATTCGTAGATTTTTCCCATCAATGTTTAATTTTTCAAACAGTTTGATTACTTCTTCATGCTTCACACAGTCAAATGCTTTTGTATAGTCTATGAAGCATTACTGCAAATCAATCTTTACTTCTATAGCTTTTTCTGACAATGTCCTTAGGATGTAAATGGCATTGTTTGTACCTTTTCCTTCTACAAATCCACATTGTTCATCGCTGATTTCTGGTTTAATTTTGTTTCTGATTCTTTTCATAATAATTATCAGTAAAATCTTAGTCATGTGACTCATAAGACTTATTGTGCTATGGTCTTCACATTTTAAAGTGCCTGGTTTCTTTGGCAGAGCTATAAAAATAGATTTTAAAAGATCATTTGGAATATACCCACTATTATAAATATCATTAAAAAGTGTAGTTATTATTTCAATTCCCAAATCTCCCAGTGCTTCGATTTCTTCCAGTGAGATGTTGTCTGGCCCGGGTGCTTTTCCTTTCTTCATATGATGTATTGCATCCTCAATTTCTGCCGTCATTTTTGGTGGACCATCATTGTTGGTCTGCAGTTCTACATCTGGTCTATTATCATCATACAATTCCCCTATATACTCTGTCCATCTGTTAATTATATTACTATGTCCCAATAATAAGTCACCATCTTTTGATTTTAAACATCCAGTGCTGTTACGTGTCATCTTTACTGTTAACATATTTATCTGTTGGTACATGTAATGTGAGTCTTTCCTGTGATTTTCATCAATCTCTGTACACATTTGATTCAGCCAGGCTTCTTTAGCCACTTTGCATTTGTTCACTATTTCTTTTTGTATTCTAGAGTATTCTTCTTTATCATTCTTTTTCTTCCTTCTTTCGTCCATCAACTGCATGATTTCGGTTGACATCCATTTCTTTTTTGCAACTCTATGGGTTGGTGGGATTGTCTCTTTTGATGTCTGCTAAATTGACTCACGCAACATATCCCACTGTTCATCAATAGTCTGTATAATTTCCATTGCATTACCCCGGTTTTGTACAGTGACGTTGTACTGTTCCTTAATTTCTTTATCCGTTCTAAGAATTCCTAAATTTAACTTGATGTTCTGTGGTGTTTTTCTAATGTTCTTTAGTTTTATTCTAATTTTTCCTACAACTGGGACATGGTCACAAAAGCAGTCTGCCCCTGGTCTAGTTTTTGCTCCAACTAAGCTGCTCTGGAATCTTCTTGAAATCAAAATATAATCAATCTGATTGCGGACATTATCACCATGACTTTTCCAAGTCCACAAACTTCGAGGATGGTGTTTAAACCACGTGTTACCTATTATCATGCTGCGCAACTCAGCCCATGCTATTTATCTGTCACCTCTCACATTCTTTTCTCCTAGGCCATAGCCGCCCGTTATTCCGTACACTTTTTCACTTCCTACATTTGCGTTGAAATCTCCAAGTACCATTGTTACTTCCCAATTTTTGCATTGATCAACAGCCATGTCTAACTCGTCATAAAATGCGTCAATATTTTCCTCTGAACTATCTGCTGTTGGGGCATAAATCTGTACTAAGTTGATGTCAAATGGTCTGCCGCGAAGTCTTACTAATAGTACTCCATCTGATATTGTCCAAAATCTTTTAACAGTTTTTGAGTTCTTTGGATCCAAAATAATACCAACTCCCTTACTAAATAATTCTGTGCTGATCTGAATACTCTTACCCTGCTCCTGGCCATCGCATTTCACTAATTCCTAATATGTTGATTTTCATTCTCTTCATTTCCATTTTGATGTTATCCAGCTTTCCGTTTTGTATGAGTGTTCTGACATTCCATGTACCAATGTTCATGATGTTTCTACCATTAACTTTTTCCACAGTAGCTGGATGACGGTCGGGTATCACCCGTAGAAGATGATGCTCCCTACCGGACGAGGTGATTCCACCGGAATCCCCATTCACGTCGTTCTCTGAATACGTATTATTTTGAGGCATGATTTTCTCGGGATAATACAGCGGTGGTTTCCCCTTGCCTTCCGCCGGTTTGTATATGGTTTGACTCCAATAGCCTTTGTCTAAAAAGAATTACTCTGCAAGGCAGCAGGGGGGGGGGGGGAAGGCTATGGCGCCTCTTACCCGCCGATGGCCATGTCGTAGAGTTTTGAGGTATTTTATAGAGCTAGCTGTCCCACCAACTAACTCGAGTCCTCTCAATGACCATCACCTGTTTTGGTCCACGGCCACTTAATCAATATATTCGTGGCTAACCTCTATATATAGAGGCCTTTCCACCATCCGCCACTTGGTGGACGCGCCTAGTAGTAGGACAGGCTCCTACCCCAGGGACTTGAACATAGTGACTTGATAAACTGGGGGATATTAGGGACTGGGTGACTTGAAACACTGGTTCATGGTATGGAGTGGGTTAATCCTAGAAGATAACTAGAATATGGTGATTCGATATACTGGGGTAAACTAAGGTAAACTAAGAGGTGGTGAGGATATAATCACCTGAAAAACTGGAAGAATGTTAGGATTCGTAATAAACTGGGATATGGTGACGTCTAGGTGACTTGATTTAGGGGACAGTTCTAGCAGGGAATCAGTGGCGTTAGAAAAGAAATCATAAAAAAAACTTTATTAACTGTGAGATGGTGATGTCTTGTTGACTCGATTAACTATCAGTTAGTGATGTCTTGGTGACTTGATCAACTAGGAGATGTTGATGTCTTGGTGACTTGATTAACTGGGAGATGGTGATGTCTTGGTGACTTGATTAACTGGGAGATATTGATGTCTTGGTGACTTGATTAACTAGGAGATGTTGATGTCTTGGTGACTTGATTAACTGGTAGATGGTGATGTCTTGGTGACTTGATTAACTGGGAGATAGTGATGTTTTGGTGACTTGATTAACTAGGAGATGTTGATGTTTTGGTGACTTGATTAACTGGGAGATGGTGATGTCTTGGTGACTTGATTAACTAGGAGATGATGATGTTTTGGTGACTTGATTAACTGGGATATGTTGATGTCTTGGTGACTTGATTAACTGGGAGATGGTGATGTCTTGGTGACTTGATTAACTGGGAGATGGTGATGTCTTGGTGACTTGATTAACTGGGAGATGGTGATGTCTTGGTGACTTGATTAACTGGGAGATGGTGATGTTTTGGTCATTTGATAAACTGGGTGTATGTGAATACGTGTTGTATTTAACATGGCGATGATTCGGTGATTTTCGTTTTAAAAAAATCTCACGATCTTAAAAATGCTTTCGTTCTCTTGCTTTCACCTAAAGCAAGTAAACTACATACAGCTGATTGTGAAAATATTTCGTCACATGCTGAAATAAATATCAATGACAAATTAAAAAAAAAAAATTATAATAATAACCTAAAAGCATCAAGAACAGATTTCAAATAGTGGAGAGAAACAAAATAACAGTCATAGATAATTTAAAATGTAATAATATATAAGATTTTTGTGTATAGCTAGTGAATTAAATTAAGATTACGATACACTTTTTGAAAGAAACAAGAACTGTTTAAATTACTGTACATGTGGAACTGTAAATTACATGAGTAAAAAACCAAACTGGATATTTTCAGTTTCAACACATGTCAATAAAAGATGGAAAACCACTTAGTGCATGCATTAGTCTGAATTGTCTGACTTATATTGCATTATAGTGGATTCTTTTTCTCTTTGAACGCGTTTGTCTTATCTAATCCCAATTAATCCTTCGTCACGTATGTACCATCGCTTTCAGTTATATGAAGCCGATGGCGTAGATAACAAATGAAACGTAACAGTATGTGTCTGTGAAAGCACTGAACCTTGAATGCGTGTGTAAGAGGGACCTTTACGATAAATTAAGAAGGCAACTGAAGAAGGAACTGTACATTACATATGTTAAAAGCCACGGCCTTCTCTATTTAGAGGCCAAATAGGTCAACGGGTATTCCCGTTCTTGTGCAAGAGTTAAGTCCCTCTGCGACCACAGTTTTTATCGAGGAGATGTATACACAAATTAAACTTCAGTTTCATTAATTTTCGACATATATTATAGAACTTTACGTCATTCTTAAGTAAATAAGTGTACCAATTCAATATAACGATAAAGGCTCTTACAAACAAAAATGCTTTTGCTACAGTCAACATGAACATAAACATCAATAACGGTTAGATATAAACTAAAAGTTGTTCCAGCAAAAGTAAAGCAATATCAGTGCTAACTCTTTGATTCTGAGAGGGTATTGTGGCATCAGAGGAGCAGGGGTGCGGTGAGGGAGGGCGAGGGGTGACATTTGTACTTTATCAAATTTAAGGCATACAAATACTGCTATGAAACATACACATGTCATACATCACATAAATATAAATGATTGATGGTTATTATTATTATTAGTAGATACTACAACATATAATTATACTGTTATTTAATAATTAGTAAACAAGCACAATCAGTATGAAATTGATATGTGCAATACTTTTTTCACCCAGAGTAGTTTTCTTAACAGTACTTATAGCTCTACTAAATATTATCTTCAAGGTACAAACAGCACAAACAAATTTGTCCGGTTTCATCTTGTTGGATGAAATCGATTCCTTATCATCGCGAATTTTCTGGTAACTGTTTAGAAATACATCACACATATTTCTAATTACTGCATGCAACAACGCGTATAATTATCATGAATTGTATATTATAGGCAACTGAAGAAGGAACTGTAAATTACATATGTTAAAAGCTAAGCTAGGTGTGTTCACTTAATACATACACTAGCAAACAAATGTCTGAATCGGAGTGGAATATTTCTCTTTGAACGAGTTTGTCCTATCTAATTCTAATCAATCCATCAAAACGTATTTACCAGCACTTTCAACTGTGAAAGTCGGCGTCGATACTATACGAGATATAACAGTACGTATCTGTAAAAGTGCTGAACCTTACGAGAAATATAGAATGCAACCACCTGTTCTAGAAATAGAAGTGCATGTGGAGGGGAAACGGGGGGGGGGGGGGAATGATGGTTCCTATCCTGGCTTAGATAAGAAGTGGTACAGAAAAGTTAAAAAGTGCTTAATTTTGTAATAAAACCCAGAATTGACACCTTAAGAAATAAAGGAAGAACAAATACGCAGGGGGTCCGAAGCCGATTTTTATGTAAGAAAGATGTAGAAGGACGAGATAAGCTACATGCATCAGCAGGGGACATGCGAACACAATACAACTTGGTTAATTTAATGTGGAATAACAGTTATTCTTCGTCTTCGATTTCGTCGTCTTTTAAGCCACTGTCGTCTTTCTAGCCTTCGTCGAATTTCTAGCCTTCGTGGTATTTCTAGCTTTTGTCGTCTTTCTAGCCTTCGTCGTCTTTCTAGCCTTCGTCGTCTTTCTAGCCTTTGTCATATTTCTAGTCTTCGTCGTCTTCCTAGACTTCGTCGTATCTCTAGCCTTCGTCGTCTTTCTAGCCTTCGTCGTCTTTCTAGCATTTGTCATATTTCTAGCCTTCGTCGTCTTCCAAGCCTTCGTCGTCTTCCTAGCCTTTGTCGTCATAACAGAATTCGTCATCTTCCAAGCCTACGTCGTATTTCTAGCCATAGTCGTCTTCGAAGCCTTCGTCTTTTCCTAGCCTTCGTCGTATTTCAAACCTTTTCATAGCCTTTGTCGTCTTTCTAGCCTTCGACGTATTCCTAGCCTCGGTCGTCTTCACCTTCTTCGTTTTGTTCTTTTTTTTTTTTTTTTGTCCTCTTCTTTCTTCCTCTTCTTCTTTCTTCGTTTTTTTCTTGTTATTGCTTTTTTTTTTCTAGTAATCTTCTTTCTCTGTCCTCGTCTTCATATGGCTAATTTTTCTATTTCATCTCTTATTACTTTGTATTTTTTTTTCCTTATCCTCTTCTTTCTTTCTTTTCTTTTTCCTTTGTTTTTTTTTTTTTAATTAATCTTTTTTTTCTTTGTCTACGTCTTTCTTTATCTTTTTCGTTCTTTATCTGTTTTTTTGTGTCATTCCATCTTTGTTTTTTTTTTTTTTTTAGTATTGGTATTCTTCTTTCTTCTCCTTAGATAGGTCGTGTGAAAGATTTGATCAAGTATTTATGTCGCTTCCAGACTATAATCTAGGGAATGAATAAGTGCAGTTACCAGCTGCTACAGACGTCAGTATTTCTGTCCCTATCAACCTCGTCACAAGCTGTAGATCTCTGGCGTAGTGGACTCCTCAGTCAAAATGCTGATAGATGGGAACACAGATGCCAGTAATGCTGTGGTTTTCGCAGATGTATAGGTCAATCTGGACAAGCAAAGTGCCTGAGCGTTCAGTGTGAGCGCAAAGGGATGGAATGTTACATGCTGAATTAGGAATGACATCTTAGCCCTCTTGACACTCCCATAAGCGCCCTGTCCCCATCTTCAGCAGCAAACGAAGAGTTCCACTTCCGATGACACAAGTAACTGTCTGATTGTATGAGTGCAAAGGAATAAACCCATTAAAGAGATGAGTGGTACCTTTGTTGTTACAACCAACAGCCTCTTAATGAAGACCACAGCTGCAACAAGAAAACTGACATGGCTCGTCACTCAAGAATTCAAACATGCGTGCATACAAAGAGATTCAATGCAAATTCTCAAGACAATCCAGGCCAGCTTCATACTACATGAATGGATTCTCTCATAAAGGAATCACATTAAAAAAAACGGTCTAACCCTAATATGTGTGCCAGCCTATGCAGGTGTTTGAGGTAATGAGCGTGCAGATTGTCAGGCAGGCTGGGCCCTTACCACGACTGGCCTGACACTTGACAGAGTGGAGGCCATTAATGACATGCGAGCTGCATATGGAAAAAAAGATCGCGACAACAAGCAGGACTCAGTATCCATGTTTAGGTTGGTGAGCTTGGGAGATGCAACCTGGAGTCACCAGATATTAGCATTTCACCAAGGGCACAACGCGGCTGGTTTAGAACATGAAAAGGGCGTTCTACTTTTGTGAAGCTATTAAGGATGAGTTAGGAACTATTATAGATCTGTGCTGAGCTCTGTGATGGTAATCCTCATTAATCACTTTCATCGCCTTCTTTTTTATTTCTAAACTTTCTTCTCCTTCTTTTTTTCTCTTTCTTTCTTTCTTTCTTTCTTTCTTTCTTTCTTTCTTTCTTTCTTTCTTTCTTTCTTTCTTTCTTTCTTTCTTTCTTTCTTTCTTTCTTTCTTTCTTTCTTTCTTTCTTTCTTTCTTTCTTTCTTTCTTTCTTTCTTTCTGTCTTTCTTTCTTTCTTTCTTTCTTTCTTTCTTTCTTTCTTTCTTTCTTTCTTTCTTTCTTTCTTTCTTTCTTTCTTTCTTTCTTTATCTTCTTCTTCATCTTCTTTTTCTCATCCTTCTCCTATTTCTTCTTCTGTTGCTTCTTTTTTCCCCCTTCCTCCTCCTCCCCTTTCTCTTCTTCTTCTTCTTCTTCTTTTTCTTTTTCTTCTTTTTCTTCTTTTTCTTCTTCTTCTTCTTCTACTTCCTCTTCTTTTTCTTCTTCTTTTTCTAAAGAAACAAAAAATGTTATCATACCAGTTAGTGTTTTTCGTCTTGTCTGCTTTTTGTCAGCCTCTTTCATGCATTTAACGACACATGCTGAATGTAGCATGTTGACTGCAATTGTTATTACTGCATTTGGTGATCTGGATGCCAAGGAGGACAAGCGAACAGGTGATTAACGGCTGAATGTACTTGTGATAGTAAATGGAAACAGACTTATGTTCGCTTTATTCCTGGGTTCACGAAAGAGAATTCATAAAGCATTGCTGGTATCACACAGTCAGATGCCGTTTCTACTATCAAGGAGGTCAGATGTAAATCAACCTCTGACCGCCGCCAGCAAATGCTAACACCAGTTATTTCACAATTAGCAGTCAATGTATTTTTTTCTAGACACTGCCCCAACTCAAAGAAAACACAAAAGGCGTTCAGCCACATAATATATTGTGTGGGCGTCAGGGCCGTGGGCTCAATGGATCCAGGTTTTGCTAAGTGCGCAGTAAGTATAATTATTAAATCGTTTGTTCAAGATATGTTTACCTAGAACTTGAACTTACGTGCACATCCGTTCAACAGACGTATGCAGATGTGTATGTCTGCTATATCTTGAAACAGAAAACTACACTTTAAGGTTTTTATGTGGGGCTTTTTTTTTTTTTTTTAAAGTTATTTTAAAGCCCATCATAGCTGTTGCCAGTGTCCTAATACAACCTAACGATTGAACAGGGTTTCCGGGACCTCCCCACGAGTGGTTCTCATTCGCATGGTGGCATTTTGAGCCACAAGGTGTTTGTCGCTCTGTGTGATGTCCTGGTGGTGTGAAATTGACTTACTTATATCGAAATACACTTTTTGAAAATTATTTTAAGGGATGTAAGAGAGGGACTATAACTCCAAAGGAAGTTAACTGTTAGCTACTGTTGCAGTAATGTAAGGAAATGCACATTAATCTGGTAGTCAATGCCACTTTTAAATTAGGCATTCCAGCCATATTAAAATCTTAAAATGTAATGCGTCTAGTTGTCTTTGGAAGTTATCAGTTGACTGTAATTCCAACGTATCGGGATTGAAACCAATTGCTGACTGCTTCGATTTTTATCATGGTATGGGGCGTCGCATGTCGACCCAGCCTTAAATGGGTACCAGGATGGCTGTACTTGGGAAGTAAAGACGGCCGGCATAATGCTGTCACATAACCCATCTAGTGCCGAATTGGTCTGTAAAAATATGGGTGCTCTTCCCATATGCCCGATACGCCTAAGGCGTAAAAAGGGGTCTTTACTCTTACTTCACATATGATCGCAGCATAATGTGCTCCAGCACATGACGCAATGTTTTTTTTTTTTTTTTTTTTTTTTTTTTTTTAATGGTTCTTCAAAGCCCCATTCTGGTTGTCGTTGAGGGCCCTAATATTACCTAACGAATTCGTAGGAGATGCGTTAAAGAAACTAGCGGTAGATCGAATCAAAACAGTGCTAAATTCCTGTTCATAGTTGTGATGACATTTATGAAAATACATAAATGTTTATAGTAATTTGTTATAATAATAAATTTGATTTCCTATTTTTTTTAAACCCCACACTGACTGTTGCATTGGCCCCGAATATAAGGTAACATAGTGGTTGAACAGGGTTTCTGGGACCTCTTCACGGGTAATTCCCATCTGCATGGTGACACTTTATGTCACCGGGTGTTTTTCGCTCTGTGTGATGTCCTGGTGAAGTAAAATTTACTAACTTACTTATTATAATATGTGTGAGCAAACTAATGTTGAGGATTATTTCGTCAGGGTTAAAAATAATATTCTTTCGTGCACATTCCGGATCAGATGATTAAGCTTAGATTCTCAGTGTGATATACAGTCAAACGGTCGACTAACTGTTTCGAGTATTTCAGTTTAAAGCATTCACTCTTGTGCTGCATTACTGAAATATGTTGGCCAATCTAAAACGTATAACACTCTTTTTTTAAAAACAGTGAGGGACTAAAAAGTAAAAGACAAGATAGCAAGAGTTAGACAACGATACAAGTGGAATGAAGTCATCAGGAGATGGGCAAACATCAGTCTGAGAGAGTGCACCACCAGAACAAGAGACACAGTGTTGTGCAGATCTATTGCAGCGAACCATTATGGTGGAGACGGCACCTTATTGATTATTTTGTGCTTCATTTATGTTTGGACGTAACATCCCCAGCATGCACCTGACAAGATACAGCGAAAGATGCTTTGCAGTACAGGGTGTCCTCGAATTACGACCTAGTTCCGTTCCGACTAACAGGCTACAGTCAAGCTGGTTGTAAAGCGAATTTTTTATTTCTCCACAGCAATTTCGATTAACTCAGTACGCAGTGAATGTAACATTAGAATCAATGCAAATAAAACTGAAACAATGCATGTTGGTGAAACCCCGGGCCCACTACACATTCAGTTGCATGTTTGTGGTCTGAATCAAGTCAGGGAATTGAAATATCTAAAAAGTATGATCACTGAAGCTTGTAGGATGACTTCTTTTCTCAGGCATCGCATCTCGCAATTAGTGATTTTGTAAATATTGGCTTTAGATAATGTTTGGCAATGATAGTTTAATGTTGGAATGAATATGTCGTTTATACGATGTCTCTTTGCATCCATGGTTATTTTTTTGGTGATGTCTCAATAATGGTGGCGAGATGCAATGCCTGAGAAAAGCTGTCTTCCTAACCATCCATGATCATGCGAATAATGTTTACTATTAGACAAATTGTGGAATCGACACCTTGTAGTAGATTCATCGAGAAACAGCAGATCAAGTGGTTTGGCCATTTTGTTAGAATGCAGCAAGATCAAATATCCTTACAAGCACTACATCTCAGAAGATCAGCTACAAGAGCAAGAGGGCCTCGAAAATAAGAGACCGACAACATAAAAGACACTCTATGCCTTCACGGCACATCCATAGGCAACCTGCGTGCACTGGATCGCAAATCCCCCCCCTCCCTCCCCCTCCCCCTTACGCCGATTAACGACAGAAGTGGTTTATAATAATGACGATAAACACAGTTTTCACCTAAAAGGGTTATACAAATTGTATACAAAAATAAAATAAATTCAAACTGTGTACGTATAGTAAAAAAGTAAAGATCCCTTTTCACGCCTTATGCGCATCGGGCATATGGGACGAGCGTCCCATATTTTTACAGATCAATCGGCACTGGGTGGGTAAAGTGGTCAGCATTACGCCGGCCGTCTTTACTTCCCAATGAAAAGTAAAGATCCACTTATACACCTTAGGCGCATCGGGCATATGGGAAGAGCATCCATATTTTTACAGAATAATCGGCAATAGCTGGGTAACGTGGTCAGCATTATGCCGGCCGTCTTTATTTTCTCAGGACATAAATCCTTGTACTCATTTATAGTGGTGGGTAGACTTGCGACACCCCATACCATGATAAAAATCCACGGAGCCAGTAGTGGGTTTCGATTGCGGTACGTAAAACAATCTGGAAATAAAGTATATTATGCCCTTCAACATCTGCTAAAGTCAAAGTGTCTGACTCGCAACATTAAGATCAAAAAAATTTTTAAACCTTGATTAGACCAGTCGTTTTATATGGCTCTGAAACTTGGAGCACAACTAAAGAGATAAAGTCTTATTACATTTTTTCGAAAACAAAGTTTTACGACGAATCTTTGGATCCATCAAAGATGCAAATAGCGGTGAATGGAGAGTGAGAAACAAGCACGAAATTTATAATCTGTTTGAATCACCACTGATAACTGGCATCGTGAGAATGAATAAATTGAAATGGTTGAGACATATTGAAAGAATGTCAGTTGAAAGAGAAGTAACAACTGTATACACCAGGAAGATGAATGATCGTAGACCATGAGGCAGACCAAGAAGACGATGGAGAGATAATATCCTGACAGACCTGCAAAGACTTGGTGTCACAAACTGGAAAACAAGGCCAACCAGAGAGATGAATGGAGTCGGGTGATATCTACAGCAATGAACCTCAAATGCTCCGAATGCTCAAGACGAAGAAGAATATGACAATTACAAAAGCTCTTCTTTAATGCATGAGTTTCAGAAACGTTTTGACCCTAACAAAGTAGTTCTTTCTTTACCTTGGTTTTGTGTGTGCGGGTTGTCATAAGTCACATAGGTTTGAGGAAAAGGTCTTTATTATGTAATATATATTTTTTGCGACTAAATCATTTAGTCTGTATACTATAACAACAATACAGCATGAAATTGTATTTACAATAATAAATTATCACAATATCACACATCAGATTCGCTTTCTGTAACGAATAATGTGCTGAATACAAAGCTCAGGAAACAAAAGTACACTCTAACTGACACCGACTAGCTAGCTGTTATTTGAAGTATACTAGTTCGTACAGCAGGTGATGACTTATAGTTACTGCAGTCCAGCTGACATCTTGAAGTACTTAACACGACACAAACTGTAACAAGAAAACTCAACAGAGGGAATAGAATTGACCCGCACAAATTCATGCCCGTCCGTATTTTTTCCTATTCAAAATTCTAGTTCCATATTGATCGTGACTGTTTATATGATCGGTTGTCTCGTCTTTTGAATTTTCGAATTAGTTTGTTGCATATAGTACTCCGTTGATGCAAAAACACTTCGGCTGTGTTTGTTGCCCGTGTTGTCGATTCTCTCATTTGTCATTTTCAGTCACGGTGTGTGTATGTTGTGTTTAGTACTACAAGGCTGTCGATCGACAGATAAATCTCTTTGTTCCATCCGGCTGCTCCCAAAAGGTTTAGCACGCAGCCTGACACACTGTTGGCCAACAAAGCAAATCCTATATATCCCCTTAGGCCTCCAAAGAAGCTGCACTTAGGGCACCTGTAACGACTACATCAGCCACATGTAAGCTGTAGTCGTATGCGAATAAGAACGAAGGCTCAGTTATTGTGTGAAGAAGAATACAGGAGTGCGAAGAAAGTAAAGAGATGACTTATGGCTACAAAAGTGATAGCTACAGGAAAACTTCTACTGGGCGAGGGAGATATTCTGAAGACCATATATGAACCAATGTTGACAGAAGACAGGAGATTAGATGAAACAGCATGTATTAGAATGAGCGAACGAGGACTTAGGAGTGGATTCGGCAAGGAGGGGTGTATAACAGGAAGAAAACAACCAGTTTATAATCAGTTTGCTACGGGACCACTTAGCAACTGCATTACTGCGCGAGACGGAGAACCTATGGGTATGCCCGTTGTGCTGTGATTTCGATTCTGAAATGTGCAAATCAGTAGAAATCAGTAAAACAGGAGAAGGAAAGCTCGAGGCGCGCCGCAACGAGTGGTTATTTTCGCTTAGTTTTTGCTTTTTGTTTCGTTAGCGTGTCTCCTGTGTGTATTCCCAGATTCCAGTTTCCAGGTGCGGAAGGAATGGAAAAAAAGGAGGGGGAGTGTGGGGGTAGGGGTGGTGGAGTTAAGACAAACCGTGTCTTAACAAGCCTCTCGTAACAAAACAGGCTTACTAAGAGCCTGTTTAAATCAGATTTACTGGGCCGAAGCGCATATATATTACGGCCTGGCTGTCAGTCAAAACACAATGTGCCAAACTCTCTTCTAGGAAGGAGCGCTGAAGAAAAAGATGTTATATAGCATGTTCTGTCATCCACATTTCTTTCATCTAGTACGAATCAAGGTTCAGGAATCGCGAATTTACGTCTTATTTTATTTCAGTTTTATATATATATATATATATATATTATATATATATATATATATATATATATATATATATATATATATATCACTACTGAATCTAAATGATGATCACAATTGCATGATAGTGATGATGAGCAAAAAGACATGATAGTGATGACAATAATGCAATTGATGGTTGGTGAGGATGACTGTGCTTTTACAGGACTCGTGATATGCTACGTGAATTATGAATGTATTGGCGTGTTTGTTAAAAGGTTGTCCTCCGCTTTTTAAATTGTGTTTTATGTTCGTAACCATGATAATATTGTTAGACCACTCATAACATTAGTCTGCGTGGATATGACGACAATAGGGAACACTTTACATATTTTACACTGTACAAATGCATATATACATATACACACATATATACACAGAATTTCGGAGAAAAATGACTAAAAAGCTCAACAAAATAGGAAAAAGGAAAACGTGCACAAAACAACACAACGTAACGTTTCGACCGGGCGGCCTTTTTCAAACAGAAGTGGACTACACAAACGAGGAATGGAGAGTATGTAGATCTCTAAGGGGTGACGTGAGCGACGTTTAAAAAATGTGATGCGGAATAAATGAAATAAAATAAAATAAACGATGGCTAAAAAATATAGTCACAATACTGGGAATAAAAGAAATGCAAGTTTTAATGATACATAAATGATATTGATAAGAAATAGAATATACACAGACACATCTGCGGGCACACCTACACACACAAATATACATATACATAGCTATGAATCTCCATACTCCACCCACACACTTGTGAATCTCCATACTCCACTCATACACTTGTGTATCTCCATACTCCACTCATACACTTGTAAATCTCCATACTTCACTCACACACTTGTGAATCTCCATACTCTACTCACACACTTGTGTATCTTTATACTCCACTCACACACTTGTGTATCTCCACACTCCACTCACACACTTGTAAATTTCCATACTCCACTCACTCACTGGTTTATTTCCATACTCCTCTCACACACTTGCGAATCTCCATACTCCACTTATAAACTTGCTGAACTGACAGGTGTGCATAACCGTTCGGGAACTTTATTTACCGGTGAACTTCTATTGGTGGCATCTTTTCAATTGAAAAAAAAACAAAAAAACATTGTGGTCCAGATTTTGTTGACTTGTGGTCTCCGGGGCCAAGTATTCAAGGCAATTGGCTTGAGATCTGAAGGTTGTAGGTTCGTTTCACGGAGACCACGTTCGGCTCAGATGTGAGCTTTTATAAGAGATCACTAGGGATTGTCCCTAGAGCAACAGAGTTTTTTTGGTTTTTACGAGTGTCCTGGAAGGCGGAAAGTCGTTCTGTTGAGGTAGACCGAGCCATATTTAGTACAACTCAATGTAATCAAGTCGATCTTCTAGACTTTAAACTTCCTTACCCATCGTGTTGTTTAGAATATCTCTTAAATCGTGCTTATTTTCTCTGTATTTTGGTCAAGTGATAATAAAACCCGATAATCTTGATCTCATGTGTCGTCCTCGACTCTAGCGTATTTCCAGGGGATTTAGTTATTAACTGATATGTTTTACTATTCCTTTATAATATAAAAACAACACGAAAAGTCCCTACTTTTCCTTTCCAGTCCAAAGCGGGGGATAATAGGTTTCTGGATTAAACGAAGCGCCAAATGTTGTGTCTTTTGACATGAACCTTTTGAAGTAAACAACGTACCCACCCGCCAAAAACGAACTCCACCACCCATAAGTTCCACCCGACATTATCACGTGATCACAAGAGGACAAAATGGCCATGTGAATAGCTGGGGGTGCATTAGGTAATGCTAACACATTATCACTTTTCAAATTGTCATTGCACCAATTAAGATCATCGCTAGCAACTAAATACGTAATATTTCTATCAGGAAACTTGGATTGCATCCATTTGAATGCCTTTGAGAAATAAGACTTTTCTGGGACTCCATAACCCAATTTGGGATTACCACCATTAAGGAAATCCCCTCTTCGTATGTGTACTCCTACAAACAAGTTGCCTTTTCGTTCAGAAATTAGGTTGTGAACAATTAAATATGCTTCGTTAGCAATTGAGTCAGAAAACAGAAACTCCTGCCTCACTTCATCGGCGTAATCTTCGAAATATTTGTAGGACTGAAGGTATCCACCAATGCTGATATTCGCTTTGGTTAAATTCAACAATCTTGTGTCAAAAGCGTAGGCATGTCTTTCCCATAGAAATAGCCATATGTTAAAGTAAAGCACAATAAAATATGAAATACCAATAAAATGCAATTAAAAATAAAATTCAATTCAGAACAACAATAAATAATAAATCTTACAAATATACAAATAAATTACAATTTAAACAGAATAACAATAAATTAAAGTTTAACAAATACAACTAATGACGCTTCACTGTGACATATATCTTGAAAAATAAAATACGTGATCAAGGGAATATTCTAAAGTGTTCAATGCAAGTTAAACGATAATCATTACAACATAAATGTTTGTTTGTGATCAAAGGAGTTAGGCAGGGATGCACACACATGCTGTTTAATCAAACTGGCTGATGAATAAAGTTATAAGAGATAGAGACAGATGTATCAGATGGTCACCTACCTCAGTTTTAGAGGACGGACAATGCAGATTAGTCTTATATCAAACCGCTATATGGGTGTTCAGAAACAGGGGACAGACTTTCTGTAGCGTTTAAGATGGGACTCAAGGTAAATAATAGTAAAACTAAAGCAATGAGAAATAATCAGATACAAAATTACAACTGAATTAAACGATGAAGCAATAGAAGAAGAAGAAGAAATAGAAGCATTTATATATCTCGGAAGTTTCAAAAAACAAAACCCATACCGCATTAATGTTTAACCCTGCGACGCCCCATACCATGATAAAAATCCACTCAGGCAGCAGTGGGTTTCGATCGCATACGTTGAAATTACAAGTCTACTCGCAACGCCTAAGCCACGGACGCCGCATTGAGAGCCGACTACTCTATAAAATATGTCTATTGCTGAATGCACACGCTTGAACTCGTGGAAAAGAGCCAGTTAGTTCTCAATAAAACCTCTGTCAACCAAAGCAGATCTCATAAGAACAGTTTTTTCGTCAACATTATGCTACCGGTGTCAAACAGGCTCTTTCTACAACCAATGAACAGGAGATTTTAACAACAAAGATAAGCTGTCTTAGCAGAGCTGCAGGTGTGACAAGAAGAGATAAAATCAGGAATGGGGAAATCAGAAGAGGACTAGGGGTAAAACCAGTCATACAATTATTAAAGAACAACAAATGAGATAGTTTGGACACCTGACGAGAATGCCATGGTACCAACTGGCAAAGTGAGCCACGCTGAAGAAATATAATGAAACATAAGGCAATGGGAAGAATACGCAAGAGGCGGAGCGACACCATCAAGAGCAGTCTGATAGAAATAAAAAACCAACTTTAACAATGCATTGAAAAAAGGTCACAAACAATTCTTTTACCCCCCCCCCCCCCCCCCCCCCCCCCCCCCCACCCCACACACCTCGCTGCGGTAAATGGTGGAAGAGAAGAAGAAAAAGACAAAACATCAGCTGTTTAACTGACACAAAAACCTTAAAGAGCCGCAAGTGACAAGATCATTTTGGAGAGCTGTGGCGGGGTAAGTTCGCTTTAACTAGCGAATGCACTATGTGCACTTCACAGAGGGAATTACAAACAGTAAATCTTAAAAAGGGTTTATATTACCCCCAGCCTTGCTGGTTAAATTAGAGGATTTGGGGTTTGCCCACATCTGATTCCCTACTGTTATTAAACTTGTATATTTAAATGTTCTTAAGTTCACTGACAATGTTTACAGTTAAAAGGAAACTCCATAAAGCTGTAGGAACATTAAAACTAACATTTATTAGGATTTTCAAATCAATATAAATTCAAATGATAACTAAATGGCTGTGGATATAAAATCCGGTTATAAAAAGATAGTGGTCAACTGTCCACTTAGCTGTAGCTTTAGGTCAGCTTCTAGCTAAGCCTCGGTGACACATCAGGCAGGCCGAATCTTCCGGTCCAGTCCAGACAATCGGGTATCTGCAGCTAAGCTTAGGATTTACATCTGGAGCTCCCACCTGTACCATCTGGAATACAATCTGGAACTAGAACAATAGAACAGTCCTTATACAAACAGTCAGGAAGGTTCTAACTGGAGACAACAATACCTCCAGTCTTTAAACTGTTACACTACACACATATATATGGAGTAGGATAGTAACAGGTGTTCACATTCTACTGGTATAGAATGGGAATGTGTACAGAACATGGTTCATAATCCTGATGGGGAAATATTTAGGAAACCAGTTTCATGAATACTCTCAAGAACAAGAGTTTACAGCACACAAAAAGAAAGGACATTCCTCAGTGTAAATTGTTCTGATGTCTGCACACTAGTACTCCTTTGAAGGGTTAACATGCTTACACACACAGAAATACAGTCATATTTCACAATATTCTCATTTTAACCACATGGGTTCACATCACAATGAATGAGAAACAGGGAGTGAGTTTACCAAGACCAGGAACTCATAACAGGTGCTTTGCACTGTTTGAAAATAAATGGGGTTGACATATCTCCATCAATATACTGGGTGCTGGGATAGATGTCAAAATACAATCATAGATGACAATGGGCTTTCCATCTGTCACAGTATTAACATAAAATATACAACACTCACTCCAGTTTAAATCTAAATCCACAAATGTGCTAATCTTATTCAGCAGAGTTTAGAAGTGGTGAGGGGTGAAATATAATTATTACATTTGTAAGGCCAGCTGCTGTAAAACTGAAATGTATTCCTAGTAATAGGGAAATATATCTACAACAATAATAATTACAAGCATGGGCCATACATCTCTTTTTCTGCTTCTTCTTCTCTGACAGTGTGAATATTAAATTCAGCCTCACTGTGTTATTCACTTTCCAAGCTCTTAAACTAGTCTCAGAATTATCTGGACTAAATCTAAATTAAAGCAAGACAGTGATTTATTAAGCTAATATCACCATGAGGTAAAATCAACTTAGAAGGGATTAGGTATAATGAATATACACTTCATTCCTTTTTAATTGTCCCACCATGCTGGAAGCCGGAACTGGCCGAGATTTCACATGAGGACATAATTATCACTTAATTAATATAAGTATAATAATTGAAAATATCAGTGCACGTTTCTAGTAGCAAACAAACATTATTTAAATCATCAAATAGATCATGTTGGCATACATGTACATACTAGATCATAAACGTGGTTAGTGAGGATAAAGAAATTTATCATAGTTTTTGAGCCATGTGGGCATTAAATTTCAGAATTTAACCTGTGGAATTAATTCAGAGGAATAAGCAGCAATACATCAAATTAAACTTATTCTTTTAACTCACCCCTGGCAGGGAATTCAAACTCAGGCAACAAGACAACAGAACTAACTGAACTGTGTCGATTGGGGAGAACAAAATCTTGACTCCCCCAATCTAGCCTGGAATGAAAAATGGCAGATGGGAAGTCCTACCAAGGGGGAAGTTACTCTTTGTTACCCCTTGCACTACTCTTCGCCTTTATTACCTTTCAACTCTTTAATTATAATTTTGCTACAATGAAGCATTAGGAAAGGGGTAAGAAATTTCTTAATTAATCCAGTGTTATTATGCTAATTAAAAGCAATAGGAAAATGTTTAGAACTTTGGTAATAATATTATCTAAACAAAGCAATCTTTAAAAGGACAGAAACAGCTGTCCAGACCAGCTCGTCACATATGCCCAACGAAGATAAGTTTGATATTTACATATCAAACTTAAACCGGCCTGGATACTGTTTCTGCTACCTACAATCCACGTGCTAAATTATCCCCTAATTAATCTGCTATGGGACCTCAATAGGAAAAAAAAATTTCTCCTTAACAACTGACTGGGATTTGTAGCCCCGTCCCAGCGGATATGACCGACTGCGACTAACATACCAAAGTCTTTTCCCAGAGAAAGTCAAGGCGGACTGTCCGCTTCTCTGAATAGAAACAATCTTAACAAAAGAAAAAGATGGCATGAAGGAAAGATCAGTTCAATGTTCAAAATACCTGTCTGAGTGCGTCTTATCCATGTGAAAACTATCTGGGAGGATTTACATGGAAGAAAAGGTAAGCGCTGCTTACGACAGTGTACAGACCCTACAGTCTCAACCGTAGACTGGGGTCTTGTGGGTTTCATCTGAAAATGAAGTAAAGGAAGGGTTCTTCCTCCTCTTGGCTGCACTGGCACAGACTAGACTGAAGTTTCTGGCCTGGTTGCAGAGGATTTTGGCATAAGCCTCACCAGCTTTAGGGTTGGGATCATTAATGTTCCTAACTAAACTGGCAAAAGACCTGAGCTTAAGGAGTTTACTCTTTGAGGGGTTCTCAGTAGACCTAGTTAACTTTTTAGCAGTCTGCCTAGCTATCGGTCTAGTCTTGGTGAAACACACAACTCTTTTCAGAAGAGGTGTCCACAAATGCTTTGGTTGGCTCATCTTGGATTGGACCAAGATGCGAGACTTTTGGTCTCTCATGACCTGCTTATTTGCAGTCGTTGGGTTGTCAAAGTTGTGCTTGCACTTGGTTCTGAGGGGACACAACAACATACCCTGAGACCTCACTGGCTTATCAGAAGCCTGAGACTCATTTTCTGGATAGTCAAAGTTGTGCTGGCCCTTGATTCTGAGGGGACACAACAACATACCCTGAGATCTCAGTGGCTTTTCAGAAGCATGAGACTCATTTTCTTGGTAGTCAAAGTTGTGCTGGCCCTTGATTCTGAGGGGACACAACAACATACCCTGAGACCTCAAGGACTCTAAGGCCTGAGACTCTTTTTCCCTAACTTGTAAGCAGGACTGAGATGCATTTTTGCTTCTCTCAGTAAACTCTAGGATATCACTCGACTTACTGGAAAAATCTATGTCTTTAACTAGCACATGACTTTCTACTGACTGCGTGTGAGAATAAGTAGTGGGAGCATGGACATAAACAGACTCCGTTTTACAAGATACTATCTGCAGCGTGGAGCTGAAGTCTTCTGTCTCGCCACCTACCTTCTTCAAAGTTTCCTTGCTGTGCAAGCTTCTAGATACAATAATATTATCTAAAATGGGGTTGGGTTTTGGGGAATAACACTTTTTATTTCTGCCAAGGAATGACCATCTCGACAGAAATCACCACCCTGAGTTAACTAAAGTTTTTGTGGTAGCTAGGCCCACTAGTGGTCACTGCAGTTGCAGGCTCACTAGTTTTTGATCTCTTGACAGCTGCCAAGGATCTCACATTCTCTACCAGGGTTTTCATTTCCAGATTCTGGAGGGGTAAGGGATCTTTCTTCATTACTGATGTACAGTGACTGATACTGGTACTGGGAAATGCATTTTTGGCTGACATGGAAGTGTCTGGCTTTTTGGTTGTGAAACATCCATAACTCTCGGAAGGCTCGCCAGCAAAGGCTTCTGGTTCCACTGAGCATGTTCAACAGCCTTTTTAAAACCTCTAGCTAGTGCATGCTGTTCCATTTGGACACATTCCAGTTGCCACTCCCAATCTTCTCTTGACCTTCTCTGCAACACACTCTAGCAGTTTAATACCTGTGAATTTGCAAGCCTGACCATTTCTATACTTCTTAAAAAACCAATCTATAGAATCTACTTCCCTCCCTTGGACACCTACATTAGCTTCTAGTTGAGATTTGGCATTCAACAAATCAGAGACATACATATCTAGCTCAGCCCCACTCAAACCTGCCTCATGAGCAGCAAAGTCTGAGATGGTCTTTTGCCCAATAGAGGAATGCATATGCTGTCCACTCTTCGGTTAAGCTGAGTGACCCGTACAAAGGATTTGCAATTATGCCTCTGATCATTACATGTGTGCATGTGGGTAGTGCTTGTGTAATAATTCACTAACTCACACTAGCGCTATGTACAATCGGCTGTCTTAATAGTTATACTACGTGTTTCTGAACATTGCACTGGTAGTGGTACACACGCGCTGACACACTCAACGATATACACATCTGAGTGCTAATGACTCACCGTCTTCGAACACGATGTCGTAATCCATCAACCAAACCGTCGTGACCTGTAATTCACAACTGTCTGTCGTCATGTGTCTCCTCGTGTACGGTGTACGTGTTCATTTACCAACTCCCTCCACTCGCTCTATAGGCGGGGCTACACCATTTAGGTTTATCTCTGTGGCCACATGATACAAATTATTCTCTCCTGTCCATATTCTTATATAGTTTGTGATGCTGTGTACTGAAATTGATTCTGTGATACACTACTGAACTACCTCTCTGTAAAGTGTCATCATGTCTGTGTACATTCACATCACGGCGTCAAGCTTAATTTTGTTGGTCATCATACCTCACTAACAGACCCAACCGTCTGCCCGGTATCATGAACTCTGAATACTACCGTCCAATAGTTCGTGTATCGACTGTTATCAGTACTTATCAACTCACGCTTATGTACACATCATGTACATCTGGGTGCTAAACACTTTGTCATCTGTACAGTAATTGTACAATCTGATTTACACACTGAATATGTGGTTTGATCACTATGACTAATGACAAGGATAACCAATATCTCACTTTGTTGCTCTGATGTGGACTATACACCCCCGGTAGTTGTCACGTATGATTATGCACTCCACAACCCTGTGCTGGTGTGTCTAGAGGTTGCACAGTAATGTGCGACTTTGTCCGTGACGAGACTGAATCAATATCCCCAACAACCTGCGCTGTGCTGCTGTGTGTCGGTCCTCTTCTGACGTTGTCATGTAACATCATAGATGGAATTAATAACTGCAACTATTGTCTGACAAATCAAGTGTTTACAATAGGGGAGGAATATACATATAGAAAAAAATAACAACTTACAAATCATTACAACAAAGTGTGTGCTTGTATATATAATACATCAGGTCTGCTTGAGTTGTTGAAGTCGTGTATGATAGGATATAAAACTGTGTACAAGAGGATTACTCGTGTGTAGGTTTGGACACGCTCAGATACTCTGGTAGAATGTGTGATAATAATAGACTAGTCTAACTTAAATATGTGTGACATAGCTCCTATTAATGGTTCTTATAGTTCGTCTTTGTGTGTCTCTGAATGCAATTTATATCATAACGAGTCTGATTAAAGATACTGGATATAACAGCAGGTGGATTCTACGACTGTATCTCAGTACATATATTTACCTATAAGTCTCTAGTGCATGTTTAAAAATGTCCAATAAAAAGTCCACAGGATGATACTAAATCTGTAAAGGCAAGTGATTATGGTTTTGAACAAATTTAGAAAGTGGTGTATAGTGTGTTACGTATCGTAGTACAAACAGTAGTGGTAACGGTGACATATAATGTTAGATGTATGGCGTAAGGTTGCACGTAGATAGTTGAGTATCAACTCAAGCTCGTCATGCCTCAGTGCTCAGGAGCGTCAATTCATAGTGTACATGTCTCGTGTCCGATGTTATAAGAATCGGCAGCAATCGTACTGCTGAGTGCCACCATAAATTTCAGTTGTGATTGGTACAAAGTGTAGTTAGCATGGTGCTCTATAATACAATTTATAAACATCTGTCAGGTGAATAAACTCTATTCATGATCAGGGAACATAGAACGAGGTGTTACCCATCTGATAACAAAAGGGAACTTAAGAGAACGTGTGCTTGTGAGGTCAGCATGTGGTGAACAAGTCTTATTAGATACATAGGTTCTTGTGAATAGTTGTATAAACACACCTCACACATGAGCAGAACTCATATAAGTGTTATCGAATAGTGGGTGATAGTACAAATCAGGGTTTTCATATTAATCACTACAGTGGATAGTCGTTACTCCTAGAATATAGGTGTAATGGTGTTGTTGCACATCATGATCATGTGGTGTGTGATTCTCCATACTGATGAGTGATCACTGGCGTCTCTGGATGGAAATAGTACCTTATGGCAGGAGTAACATCAGTGTTGTACACACATGATAAGTGATCTAGATGCAAGACTCAGTAGTGTTACAAAGAATACTTCTCTAAATAATAGGATGGGGCAATGTTCGGGGGATGGTGTAACACAGTGAATCAACTCTCTTAGAATTTGTGACTCATATGGTACTGTGATGATTGTCGCGCACTATAGTATATCGTTATACACTCTCACATGGTGTGTATATGAGATACATATTATGAAAGGGTGATTTCTGACTAAACTCAATGTGAAAGATAAGGTCTGGAGTTATGTTTACAAAAATATTATATCTCTATCTATTTTAATGTATCTTATGTGTGTGTTTAAATATAGTACTAATTCTGAATTGTTTGAACATAAAGTTGTTCGTCACAGTGGTGTGAAGGTGTTTACCACACATAATACAACTGCACATGTAATAATATCTGTTGCTTATTGCTATGTGTGCTTTCTGATGGTGCATGGCCTCTGATGGTGGCATGTCTCTGATGGTGACATTCTTCCTGATGGTGACAGTCGCTGATAGTGGCATGTCTCTGATTGTGACATGTCGCTGATGGTGCATGGTCTCTGATAGTGACATGTCTTGATGGTGGCATGTCTCTGATGGTGACATTTCTCTGATGTGACATGTTCTCTGTGTTATAGATAGTAATACATTGTCCGGTGCTTTGGTACGATATAGTTGACCAATTGCTCATTCTGCTTGGTGGTGGTGCTGTGTGGACATATAGTGCTCTGTGGAGGCAAGATATACGGTACTCATATGAGATGTCACAATCTCGTGGACTTTTTATAAAGAAAACAAAAAATCGTCTTCTCACGGGATATAGTGTTGAAACATCATAGATCACTCATGTACAATGTCTAGCGTACTCGACTCTCCGTGTTATTGTAAAGTCTCACTAATTAATTCACCCCTGTCGTCTTGAACATTTATTCCTGTGATCTGAACAGAGATGTTTTAGTTGTAGTGGTTGTGTGTGTGTCGAAACTATACGATTACTCTCATACTGATGGTATGTTAGTGATATAGGTGTGCTCGACTAGGGTGTGACCATGTGCTCCTTGATGGTTAGAACACGTTCACTTCGTTGATTGTCTCCTGTACATCATCAATCTCTCGAATAGTGTGGCGTACTGATAATATACTACGTGTCGTGGCAGCAGAACTATGTTCTACATTACATGGCAGGTGGCCATGTGAACACACATGCTCTTTCCTCTCTCTCTCTCGTGATCTTGTGCGTTCTGGACACACAGTGTGTTTCTGTAAGTATATGGTAATTGATTCTGATCTTCACGCCTGCATACACTGTGTGTGATCATTAATATCTATCGTATCTCAGGAATGCTGCTATATCATTCATAATTGGCTCGGTGCTGTAGTGTATCTGCTCATACCTGAATGTTGCACGAGGATCTACTGTGGTTATGCGCTAGTCATACAGTTGAAGGTGTGAGTTGCACACTATACCCTTATAGCGACTAATGAGGGTGTATGATCAAATGTGATGCATAGGGACATGTTGTGGTAATCAATATATGTGGATTCATAACAACTCTCTCCGTGACTCCTTACTTACATTGATCCAATCAGCTGCGCTGTACTTGGATAACACAAGTGGAACTATGAGTGGTGCGTGTGAAGTATTTTTGCCCCAGATTGGACATATATTATTTCACTTATTTCACCTCATAGACGTACAATACAGCATATGCGCTAAGACACTAGGCGAACCAAATCGCCACTTAGCATATGTGTCTATCAATATGGCATTCAGAATAGAAACTACTCGTTCTTTCTCTCTTCCCACCCAAGCTGATTCTGTTATAAAGCTATTAGTTCAATTACTATCGTGATTGAAGGTGGGGTGTGGCATATGTACTCGGATGTGTTCAATACTCATGACACTCTACACACGACCTGTGACCTTGTGTGAGGATACACACGTATGGGCATTCAAACTCAGCTCTTTGGGATGTGAGGAATCCTCAATGTGTTGGTGGCTTTGGAGCTTCTCAGAAATGTATAACCGTGCTGGGCAATTCACATACGGACATGCTCGCCAGTGAGCGCTAGGCTAATACCCAACTCGAGCTATTAGAATGAACTGCGTCCAAATCTGTACTTTTCAGAGTCGTTCACCCCATAGTAACGTGTCAGGCCATCATACAAATCACTGACTCGTGCTAGGCAGGATGCCGTTGGGAGTGGAACTACTAGCACATTATAGCTTTAAACGTCTCTGCATTGCGCGATATGTAGTGTAGCATGCAACAAAATATATGTCTGTGTGTGACATTTCCCCCGAGACTCGTCTGTGCCATGTAAGCAATGAAAACACAATGGCAGATGGGCAAGTCACGTGAAAAACGGGGCTTGAGTGTAGAGTCACGTATGGCTGGATATCCTTGACATTGTGCGGCGTCGAAAAATAACAGGCATATGGATAGTGTCAACTTTATAAGTGTGACACACTGGACAAAACAGAGGGGTATGAAGTAAATAAGTTGATATATAGAATCTCTAGGAGACCAATGAAGCAACTATCGGGAAAGGGAGGGTCAGAATGATGATCTCCGATTGGGAAGTGTCAATAAGAGCTGTAGAATTATGAGAAAAGCATAGGAATAAGTCTCACCGAGTCTGACGATGGTGTGTACGTGACAGAGGGGGATAGGTGTGAGCACAAGGCAAACTCTATTAGGGATGCAGGAAGATAGACCGGGAGAAAAAAACAGGGAGAAAGGAGGTTTACAGTAACAAAAGCGCGTGATACATGTGTCACAAGGAACAGACAAGAAAGATGGCATGAATACAAGAAATACGATAGTGCTCATAAAAGAAACAGAACAAAGAAGTAACACAAGTTTTGGTATAATAGTAGATAATAAATGACTCGATTATATGAAAGGAAATCGCCCGAAAACATCAATAATATAATAATTCAGTAATGATACACCATAGACTATAGTACACGGAGGAGTGAAGAGACATGTGTAAAAACTACTGATGTACGAGATGAAAGTGCATATCGCATGAGATGATACACCAAGAACAAACGTAATTATTCGTACTATTAAATGCCTAATATCATAGTCGCTGAAGAGACTCATAGCTGCGCCACGTGTGGGATCTCTTCAGTGTATGATAATATTCATAAGTGGCTCAAGATGATTTGATGGTCCATAAGTTATCACACTAAAAGGAGAGCCCGTGCGTGAGTAATTTATCCAAAGAATTAACTGCCCTGGTTGTATTCGTATTCCCTGTAAGTATTTTCTCATTGGTTCTGTTATCTGGTTTAGTTGAATTAGAGACAGGGATCTTGTTACCAATAGTTGTGTAGTTGACTGTCGATGATTTTTTGGATATTTTAAAATCATTACTTACATTTTTATAACTTATTTTCTTAGTTAATGCCGATGTGGTAATTGTCGTATTTGGCATAGTTCTTGGTGTCGAATTCCCTGAAGACATGACGTCTAGTTGAGAATTGGCAGCTTCAAGTACAAGCACCGTAGCATCACTAAAACACAGAAAAGCATAACTTCATTTTACTGCATATTGTTCACGTAACATTTTCAGGTGGGTAATACTACAATTGTGAATTGTAAATAAATATGAGACATTCACATAAAATAGGATTTAATATCGTTAGAAGTAAGGAGCAGTGTAAACGTAAAAACTCAATGACATTTATGAAAGCTTCTTTAAGATTAAAAGTACAACAAAAAAATATTGATCTGGGCTGCCACATAAACCAACCACGAAAAAGACAGAAAGTTAATATGGCATTTGGTTACTCACCCTAAGAATCACAGAGGTTAGCAGTATATGTAAAACACGTCTCATTGCAGGGGTTTCAGTTCTTTACTACATTTCATACTAGCTTATATATCAGGTTATTGAGGTTACCAATGTCCCACTGGCCTGACGGTCTGATCTGAGCACATGAAAACGAGCGTCAAGAAAAAGAAAAATATATGCTCTATATTCTTTTCTAGTATCGATATGTGTTCACTTACACTCTGATTAGTGCAAGAGGATTGTTGTTAACTTTTCATCCTGGGGCCACCAACTCCTAGATCCGTGTTATACATAAACCTTGTGTCATATATACAGGGTTTCAGAAAAAGAATGTACCATTTTCACACAAAAATATTATCGGCTCCCTGATGTGATGTAAGAATCTTGTACGAGGAGCGGCAGATATCTAGTCGATAGTCCATCTACTCCAATACTCAAATACACATGTCTTTTGTCGTTGTGATTTTGTCGTCTCACCAATATCAGGTGGCGGAGTAGCTATCCCAACACTTGGTTTGCTTTACTGCATCGGATGTTAATTTCTTCATCCAATTTACCATCTTCGGTTAATGTTGTTCCCAGATAGTTAAGTGCTGATGATTGTTAAATGACTTTGGACTCTACTGCTATATTTAGGTTCTGCTTCTTGCTTCTTATTGATATTACTTCTGTCTTTTTCTTGTTACTTTTAATTTTATTCTTTTACATTCTTCATTCTTGGCAGTGAGTTGGTGTTGCAGTTAAATTGCTGTATATGTTATGTATGCCTGGTCATCAGCAAGGCCTGGTCATCAGCAAAAAGTTATCAATGATGTTACTGATATTCTCGTTCCTGACCTTGGCTTCCTTGCATATACTGCTGACGTATGTGATAAACAGCAGTGCTGATAAGACACATCCTTTTCTTAATCCAGATGTTACTGTGGATGGTTTATAGCTTCTTGGATTTATTCTCACTCCGCTTCTGCAAATCTCAGTATCGAGCTATCATTTTCCATAATGCTTATTTATCGACTATATCGAAGGCCTTCTCCTGGTCTACAAATGCCACATTTAAGTTCTTATTGTATTCGATGTTCTTTTCGGGCATGCTTCGCTTCGGAGGTCCCGGGTGAAGAGCATTGTTTGGATCAGTTTTCTAAAAATGCAGGTGTGTTGGTAAATGAACAGACCGACAGACTGGATGGCTCCGCAAAACTTGGTGGAATATTGATGCGTGATATGGCAGACGTGGTTAGGGCCTTATGGGAGCACGTGGTCAACTGGGAACAGCAAATTGATCACCACAGTCTGGTGTGTGTGATGCAGCGGGAAGTGACGAAGCTATCACGCCGATACTCGACGCCTGGAGGAAAGGCAAGATGGACATACAATCAGACTGCTATTGATACTAGTAGTATTGGAAATCTACCCCGGTTGCTGAAGATGGGGATGGAGCGCCTATGGGAATGTTCCAAGTCTTATGATGCGGATTTTTGAATCAACTTAAATGTTTAAGTTAGAAGATTACATATGTGCAGCTTTTATTTGTCCTTAATCTCATCTGTTTTTAAGCCAACTATAGTTCTGTCAGAAACAAGGCCTTAAGCCCTTTAACACGTGTAATGGGCTAAGGCCGCCCTTCCAATATTTTTCTTGTGTCAGCGGCACTGTGTTCAGTTGTTAATTATATCCGTAAGTAAAAGAATGCTGTATTGTTTTCTTTCAGGGGGGCCACAATAAACAGACCACACTGATGGCAAGACTAGACGACGCTATCTCTGCTTCTCTTATTTCTTACATCCGCCTCCCATACTTTGTAAACAGCGTCAGAGCAGTGGACCACCGTGCGACACGGCACACACTGGACTAGCGCAGACTGAAAGCGCAGGTGCATTGATTGCACACAAGTCGTGCTTGTTTATTGCTGAAAGTTCCTGTCAGCAAGGTGTTTTCTGCCTGAGCCATTGCGAAGCTTCACCTACACCGGATATTGCCAAATTTTAAACAGCCACAATGCAATGACATGTGAATTCACTGAACACCATAAAGGAAAGCTCAACGAGTCGAAAAAGCACTGTGAATTCATTTATTTTCAGGCTCTGCTGCAGTCACCACAGTTGTGCACCAACTGAGAGTCTCTTGTGTGATTTCTCGCCTCACACTGCGACAAAGAGTATCTGGTTTCGCTGAAGTCAACAATGAGAGTAACAGGTGAACGTTTTTTTCTGATCACCGGACTTGCAGTCCTAACGCTGATTGTTTACTGGAGCGGCCTGCGAGACTATATGAAAATGTAAACACTTTTTGTTAAGTTAATATTATATTGCTTTGGTGTCAGTCTGTATACTCTTCATATATTTATCTATCTGTCTGTCTATCTGTCTATCATCATCGTCATCATCATCATCATAAACCACTTCTGCCGTTAAGCGTCGTATGGAGGAATAATTTGCGATCTAGTGCACGTTGGTTGCCTGTGAATGATAAGTAGCTAGCATAATTATTGTTTATAATGATGTTTAGGATCTAGTTTTCTTGCCAACAAAACAGTCTGTGAATGGAGACATGTAGGTTGTGTGTGTATGTGTTAAATGTTGAATTTAGAATCGACATCCCATCACTTGGTGCACCACCATAAGCGCTCCGTTCCTATCTCTAGCAGCAAGCGAAGGGTTAAAATTCCGATGGTACCAGTAACTGTCTAACTGTATATCCGTCTCGCCTTTTCCCTGAGTGTCGAGCGTCGACCAGATCCCTTTGTAACTCCTTGCAGTGCCATTTTCCTCAGACCGTAATGATCTATCTGTTCCTCGACCCTGTTCACTCGCTCCCAAAGGGCCCTCACAACATCCAGCTTTTCATACATCAGTTCACCATTAAGTGGCCAGTCTATCTATCTGCTCATTTCTCAACACACCAGTATAGCCTGGAGACAATATCCAAAGGATGCTAACTACCCGGGACCTCTAAAGTGATGCTTGCCGCTCTTCATTGAGCATGCCTGTCTCCACCTTTCTGAGCATGCTCTGTGAGTCAGTTACAATGACGACATCGTGTGTGTGTGTGTGTGTGTGTGTGTGTGTGCAAATTAATAAGGACTTTTTAATGTTAGTGACGCACTGGGCATATAGTGCTAGGCCGATATTTGTATGGACCAATTACCAATCTAAGGGGGATGTTGGCAGTATCACCACGGCCTCCTTTACTTCGTAGGACTTATCCTGGTATCCATTTCAAAATGGCTGGATATGGATGCCAAGATCAGTGGCCGTTTAATCTCATCAACGCGAATTCTAAGGGAGAGAGAATTCAAGTAAATAAAGGACCCGGTACTATCACTCTTTAGTTCACTCTATCTCGAGGAATCTAAGTTTCCACGGAAATTTCAATATCATAGGTTCATATACAATACAGATGAAAGTAGTAAAGGGATTAGAACAGACGTAAATAGTCAGTGTGTGTGTTTCAACATGTTATGAGAAGGAACGGACTCGAGAACTTGGTAACAACCTGCAAGTTGATGGACAGAGAGCCGGAGGAAGGCAAAAAAATAAAAACTTTAAAGTTGAAGATTAAAGTCGACAGGGTGGACTTAATTGCACCGGGTTTTATCAGTCCATCACCTCAGAGCGGTTAGCCGCCTGCCAAACGCTTTGCGCAAAAACGAACTCCGTATAGCTCCGGCGACGATCCCCTCGGATCTGGGTACAAATTGTATTCATGAACTGAACGGCGCCACCGTGAAACGAACCCAGGTCCTTCAGAGCGCAAGGAAGACGCCTTGACCACTTTGTCACGAAGATTAATACCATGAAGTTTTGGCCTATTCCCGCATCTGGTGATCGTGTGCGATGGAGAAACATGACAACCTTCGCTTATCTGTATGGCACATGGTGATGATAAGTACCGTCAGAAAGCAATGGCAAACTACTAAATGTGAAACTACCTAGCGAAACCAAAGCAACGACCTGCAAAGGACTTGTATCTCACTTACTTCTCGGCGTCCGTCGTAGTTGGGCAAATTTATGAGATCACTGCCTCAGTAAACAATGGTGCCGTCTCCACAGTCAAGGTTTTCTACAATGGATCTACAACCAAAAAGGGAAATATTGCGCAATGGTGACCATTATCTTCCACAGTGGGAGTCCCTTATCGCTATTTTAAAGCCACTACAAAAATATCTTTCTTCTAAACCACTTATCGCGGGAATCTAACCATGGGAAAGCATTGAGAAACCATTTCTCTAATATTTAATTATTTCGATAACCGGCAACGCAGTATGCGTTTATTAGTTTCCACTGAAATTATCCACGTTCCTCGACTCTCTGCATCTCATCAAGAGGCTATATTAACCGACTCTGCCCCAAATGTCTCTTTAACTCTCCCTGTCTCGTAGTATTGTAATGTCAACTTATGAGGTACAAATATTTCTTAGTTAAAGTAGAACTTTTAAAGATGTAATGAGTTAAAGTGAAACCTATAGTGACTCTGTAAAGTACTATATAGAGTACAATGTAGGGTACCGTCTAAAGTGTTATGTAGAGTACTGTATGTAACACTATACAGAGTCATATTAGAGAACTAGGTAAAGTACTGAGCAATGTATAATTTAATATGTAGTGTACTATATAGAGTACTGTATAGAGCAGAGTGTAGAGTAGTGTCCAGAGTACAATGTAGATAACTTTATATAGTACTGTGTAGAATACTGTGTAGAGTCATATGTAGAGTACTGTACAAAATACTGTGTAATGTATAGAGTATTATGTAGTGTACTAAGTAAAGTACTCTGTAGAGCAGTTTTGTCAGAGTACTGTGTAGTGTAGTGGGTAGAGTACTATGTAGAGTATTGTGTGGTGCACTGCGTATAGTACTATTTAGAATACTATGTAGAGTACCATGTATAGTACTGTATAGAATGCTATGTAGACAAGTATTTAAGTAAAAGGTAGAGTACCATATAGCGTATTATGCAGAATACTTCGCAGAGTACCACGTAAAGTAGTATGTTGATTACTATGTAAAGTATTATGTAGAGTACCATGTAGCATATTATGTAGAATACTATGTAGAGTAGCATGTCGAACACTATGTAGAGTACTTTGCGTCTGACTGGTTATTTCATTCCGTAGACAATATGATCTAATAGTGAACAAGTTAACAAACGTATTGTGGTGATTTGGCCAAGGTCTATGCTCCATTTTGAGATGTGTTTTACTTCTCAATATTTTAGACCCCGACATAAATAGATTGGACGAATAGCTTCTTTCAGAACAACTCCTTTCAGAACATCTCCTCTCCTATTCTACTTTAATTCATTAATATTTCATTAGAATTATCTGGTATCCGTTTTGTGAAGCTAGCTGGTTTTTTAGAACATAATAGTCGAAAGGTCCTAACTCAGACCTGTTAGGCGCAGTAACTGTACGCACCAACGAAGAGCAATTTGTATCCAGATGTTGACAGCGTAGACTGTCGTCATAATCTAACTACGAAATGAGGGACATGCATGGTTACCAGACAACAGTCACGAACCAGTACTGACAAGACAGAAAGCAACATTAGATTACTTCATTTACAAATTTCTGGAGAACTACTGAAGCCAAGGAATTACACATGACAGCAACAGTGGCAAGACATCGGATTTATGATAGAAATTCTAAAGAAAAACAAATATATGAAGAAAGCTTTGTAGAAGAAATGTTACTGGGTGATTGAGGATGATGATGATAAGTGTCTAAAGTCTAGATTACGTATACTTGTAAGTCCATATTGAATTCATAAATTCAAATTTGTGACACATGAAAGCTAGAAAAGAATATAGAGCATATCTTTCTCTTTTTCTTGAAGTTCGTTTTCATATGCTCAGATCAGACCGTTATGTCAGTGGAACATTCGTAACCTCAATAAGCTGACCAGAAATCAGCGATGAACAATGTGGATTTGTAGAAGGAAAAGGTACAAACAATGCTATTTACATCCTAAGGACATTGTCAGAAGAGCTATAGAAGTAAAGACTGATTTGTACTTATGCTTCATAGAGAATACAAAAGCCTCTGACTGCGTGAAGCAAGAAGAAGTAATCAAACTGTTGGAAAAATTAAACATTGATGGAAAGGATCTACGAATAATAAAGAATATGTATTGGCAGCAAACAGCAGCTTCAAGAAACAACAACTGTTTAGGTACTTTTCAAAGCATAAAGAGAGGCGTACGACAAGGACGTGTACTATCACCTGAATTGTTTTCAATATACAGTGAATATATAATGAGATCTTTAATTGATATGCCCAGGATTGCGGTTTGTGGGCACAATATAAACAATTTACCTTAGGCTTATGACACAGTCTTGATAGCAGCAAGCCAGAAAGAACTACAGGAAATGATAATACACATTGTGGTGTTAGAAAGTGGAACAATGGGCCTCTGTTTGAATAATGGGAAGACAGAAGTAATGGTAGTATCAAAGAAACGAATTATTCCTAAATGTGTAATAAAAGTCTATGGTGTTTTTTTAGAACAAGTACAGAAATTTAAGTATCTGGGAACATGGATAACGTCAGATGTAAGATGCATAACTGAGATAAGAAACAGAATAGGATAAGCAAAAACTGCATTTTATGAAATGAAGAATATCTTGTGAAATATATCATTGTAAGTTAGAAAAAGAATTCTTGCTTGCTACATACATCCAGTTTTAACATATGGCTGTGAATCCTCTACAATCGGTAGGCAGGTCAAACGATTTTTTTAGGCCTCAGAGATGTGGTTTCCCAGAACAATGCTCAGAATACATTGGACATCCAAAAAGAGCAACCAAGAGGTTTTGAAAGAGGCGGGAGATCAAAGACAACTTATCACAGACATCAGAAGGAGACATTCATCAATTTTCGGCCATTTTATGAGAAGAGGGAAAATAGAACATGTTGTGACCACTGGAAAGATCTGTGGAAAGAGGGATAGAGAAAGACAACGAGAAAAGATTCTTGACAGTCTTGTTGCATGGCATGGAGGTATGTCGGCACACGAACTGATACATGCTGCAGGAGATCGTGAATTATGGACAGACGTGATCGCGCACGCCAGTCGGCAAGGCAGCTGATGATCATGATGATGATAAGCTAGTATGAAATGTAGTTAAGAACTGAAACTCCTGCAACGCGACGTGTTTTACATTTGCTGCTAACCTCTGTGATTATTAAGGTAGGTACCCAAATGCCATATTAACTTCCTATCTTGTTCGTGCCTGGTTTATGTGGCAGCCCAGATCAATATTTTTTAGTGTATTTTTTTTTTTAAAATCTCAAAGAAGCTTTCATAAATGTCATTGAGTTTTGACGTTTGCACTGCTCCTTACTTCTAACGATTTTAATCCTATTTTATGTGAATGTCTCATATTTATTTACCATTCACAATGGTAGTATTACCCACCTGAAAATATCATGAGTACAATATGCAGTAAAATGAAGTTATGCTTTTCTGTGTTCTAGTGATACTTCGGTGCTTGTTCTTGAAACTGCCAATTCTCAACTAGACGTCGTGTCTTTAGGGAATTCGACACAAAGAACTATGCAAAATATGACTATTACAACATCCGCATTACCTAAGAAAATAAATTATAAAAATGTAAGTAATGATTTTAAAATATCCAAAAAATCATCGACAGTCAACTACCTAACTATTGGTTACAAGATCCTTGTCTCTAATTCAACTAAACCAGATAACAGAACCAATGAGAAAATACTTACAGGGAATACGAATACAACCAGGGCAGTTAATTCTTTAGATAAATTACCTAATCGTACAGCGAATAATAGCAAGACAAATAACGTTACAGTCAAGCCTGGTAATGTATCATTAACAACGGACAACACAAGAGCGGAGAAATCAAGCAATGGGTCCACCAGCGACATGAAACGTAATGTAACGTTGTACGTAACTTCTGCTGATCTCACCAAAGGGCGCTTGGGGAACCAGATGTTCACGTATGCCTCTTTACTAGGCATTGCTCGAGCTCAAAATCGGAGATTTGTTGTTTCGCCTGGATCTGATCTTCAGAACACATTTAAGCTGCTTCATGTGGCTCAGATGCAAGACTCTGGCGGGTAAGTTTATAGACACTAATGTGGTTGATAAATGCATGTTGTTTGTTTCCTGATAAGCGATGATGGATTGATGTGGATTTTGCCCCAATAGGTAGCCATGTAAGATGTAATATTTGATGTTTGTTCTTTTTGATTCTTTTGTCAAACACGAACTTGCATTTTTTTTCTCTCTATGAGATAAAGGTTGTTTTCGCAGATTATACTGTTGAACAAGTGATGGCTGTTCTCTGAGATTATTTGAGGTTTTCTAGGTTTGCAATTTTAAACTCTTCACATTTGTTTAATGGGATTATCGGTAATTTTCGGGAATTTCATGTCAGATTAACACTTTATTTTTTTTTCTTCTATATTGATTTTTTGTTGTTCTCCAAAATTATCTTGTCAGTTGTGGCTCTTTAAGGTTTTTGCGTCAGATAAACAGCTGATGTTTGTCTAATATTACCAATAAGTTTTATAATCGTGGTCTGGGATTATCGTACTAAATAAGCATTAGATTTTACGCTGTCAGGTTACCATGCAAGATAGACACATGCTGCAGGAGATCGCAGATTGTGAGAGGCATTATCGCCAGTCTGCAAGACACCTGATGATAAAAATAATGGCCATGTTAAAAATAACAATGAAAAAATGACCATGTTATCAATGACAATGATATAATGTCTTTCAAAAGAGGTGGGAGCCCGAAGATAACTTACCACGGACATCAGAAGGAGACAGTCATCTATTTTCGGCCATGTTATGAGAAGAGGGTGAATAGAACCACTGGAAAGATCTATGGATGGAGGGAGAGAGGAAGACAAAGAGAGAAGATTTTTTAGTCTTGTTGCATGCCATGAAGGTGTGTCGGCACACGAACTGATACATGCTGCAGGAGATCGCAGATTGTGGTGAGGCATGATCGTCCACGCCAGTCAGCAAGACACCTGATGATGATGTTACAAGTAAAGAAGACTGACAGACTTTCTACCACACCAGGACATCACACAAGCGATAAACACCTAGTGACACAAAGTACCACCATTCGGATGAGGATCACCCGTGGAGAGGTCCCAAAATCCCGTTCAATCGTTAGGTTATATTATGGCCTCGAGAACAACTAGGGTGAGTCTTTAAAGAGAGAAAAATGTGTCCCACATGGGAGCAGAGGTCATAAGTCAAGAGTTGTAGTAGTACATTTTACCCCACTAGGACATCACACAAGCGATAAATACCTGATGACACAAAATGCTACCATGTGGATGAGGATCACCCGTGAAAAGGTCCCAGAAACCGCGTTCGGCCACTAGACCATATTTATGGCCCGGCTATATTGCGGCCCCTGGCAAGAGCCAAGGTGGGGCTTCAAAATAACGAATAATTGCATCCCACAAGGGAATGACTAGTGGAGAGTAAAGAAGAAGTAAAAGAAAATAACCCTTTTTTTTTTATACCAGTAGCATATCGGCATTTAATTCTAGTCTCGTATTTGATAGACAAACGGGCACTTGATGTGCGAAATGAAATCGTAAGCATCATGCCGACCGTCTTTACTTCCCATGATATTACCTACTGCTCATTTTAGGTTGAGTGGAACTGAAAGTGAAGATTGAATTGGGAAAAGTATCCTGTAGGAATTCGAACCAGGATCTTTGAGTCAGCAGGCGAGTATCTAGCCTCTACGCTACTACTGCTCCCAATGATGTAATAAACAATATTAAAGTTGAAGCAGGCGAGCAAAGATTAGACATCGATACAATTGGTAGGGGAGCGGGGGTGGGTGTAGAAAAAAAAAAAGGGGGGGGGGAGGGGAATCATAAAGATATTCATGGATATTCATAAAGGAAGGGAGAGAAAAATATTAGTATATATCAACTGCAGCCAATAGTTTGTAATTTTTTTTCAATTGTATTTTTTGGGTCCTCTTTTTCTCTCTCCCCCCCCCCCCCCTCAATTTACCTCATCGAGGTGTGGGGGAAGAAGGGGGGGGGGGGATAAGACTCGTTTGAGCGCTTTTTCCAATGCATTGTACAAGCTGGTTTTAATTTCTGTTAGGCTGCTCTTGATGGTGTCGATCCGCATCTTGCGTGTTCTTCCCATTAAACTATGTTCATTATATTTCTTCAGCGTAGCTCTGTTTGCCAGCTGGTACCAGGGAATTCTCGTCAGGTGGCCAGACTATCTCATTTGTTGTTCTTCAATGATTGTATGACTGGTTTTACCCGCTATTCCTCTTTTGTTTTCCCAATCCCTGATTTTTTTCTCTTCTTGTTACACCCATCAATCAATTGAAAATGTAGAACATGTCACATATCTGGGCAGTGTGGTGTCCCTACTGGGAGCGACAGAGGAAGACATACAGTCACGCCTGAACAAAGCAAGAGCTGATTTTGGAAGGATGAGGCAAATCTGGAAATCCAACAGTTACTGCAGAGGAACAAAACTCCGACTCTACAAGAGCATAATTTTGCCAGTTCTTCTTTATGGAGCAGAATGCTGGAGAATGACCAAAAAGGATGTACACAAGCTGTCCACCTTCCACCCCACATGTCTACGTAGAATTATCAAAATCTAAAACACTAAATTACTTCAAGTCACAAACCAAAAAACTCTAGACAGTATTATAACCAAGAGAAGATGGAAATGGTTTGGCCACGTTATGAGAATGAATCCTGATTTACCTGCCAAAAACAGCAATCACGTGAATACCAGAGGGAAAGAGAAAAAAGGGGCGCCCAAAAACGACATGGAGACCAACGATCGAAAGTGACCTGAGTGAGGCATCTTTGACATGGTAAACTGCATTGAAGATTGCACAGGATAGGAAAGCATGGAAAGTCGTCTCTGAAGCCTCATGTGCTACTAGGCAAAACGAGAACTGATGATGTTACACCCATGTTTGACACTGGTAGCACAACGTTGACGAAAAACTGTTCTTATGAGATCTGCTTTGGTTGACAGAGGTTTTATTGATAAGTAATTGGCTCTTTTCCAGGCGCTCAAGAGTTTTCATAAAGCAATAGACATCTATATTATTAAAAATGTTAATTTTCCGATGTTGTTATCCCTTAACTCGGAAACTACTGAACCGAATGCTTTAAAATTTTTACACGACTTTGCCTTTGACTCATATCGTGAATTTTTGTCACAAAACTGCACAAACTACGAACGACGTAGCTCCAGCAACGGTCAAATAATTATTTGTTTCCTTGTTGGCCCGGATTAGTTTTTAGTTAATCGGCTATTTTTGGCTGCCGAGCTTTTATCGAACTTTGCATTATAAAATCTCATTCCCACTATTAGTTCGAGTGTTTGGTAGCGCAGTTGGTAACTATTTTGTTTGTCATGTGGGTGACCCGCCTTCGATTCCCCGCTAGGTGATATAATTTTTTTTAACCCCTAACTGGGCGGCTGGCACGTTGCGTTGTGGTTTATGGCTAGGCTGCGATATCTACGCCTTTTTTCGGTTTGGGAGTTTGCAGCTAGCCTGCGACAGCGGCGACGTGATGCCCAATGGTCATGTCACGGGTATTCTTCGTTTGCCCTCGAGAGGGCCGTTGGTACGTTGTGTTGTGGTTTACAGCTAGCCTGCGATATCTGACCTAAACTCTTCAATATTTGGTAGTATAGTTTTAAGTATTCCATCCTTCACGCGGGTGACCGGTGTTCCTTTCCCAGCTGGGTGGACACGGATGCCAAGATCACATGGTGACTTTCCCATCCATCGGAGAGGATGATATAATTATGGGGGAAAAGTTAGAACGGGGGGGGGGGGGGAGAGAGGTTATGCCAGACACAGTTAGCTGAGAGAGCTTAAAATATTATTTTATATTTCCCATTTCTTAACTATTTCTATTTTAATAATTTCGCCAGGTGATGATTTTTCCAATCTTCGGAGAGGGAGATATGATTGGTGGAGGGAAGGGGTATGGGGGAAAGGGGTGGGGCGCGGGGGGGGGGTATGCCAAACACAGTTTGCTTAGAGAGCCTAAAATGTTATATTGCAGTTCTCATTTCTTAACTATTTCTAGTTTTAATAATTTCGCCAGGTGATGATTTTTCCTTCCTTTGGAGAGGATGATATAATTAGGGGGAAAAGAATGGGAAAGGGCGGGGGGGGGGGGGGAGTATGCCAGACACAGTTAGATGAGAGAGCTTAAGATATTATTTTTAAGTTCTCATTTCCTAACTATTTCTATTTAATAATTTTGCCATGGATGATTTGTCAATCCTTAGGAGAGGGAGATATGGCTTCACCAGATGATGATTTTTCAATCCTTCGGAGAAGAAGATATGACTGGGGGAGCGGGGACGGGAGGGGGGGGGGGGTTAACGCCAGACACATTTAGTTGAGAGAGCTTAAAATACTATTGAAAGGTGTAATTTCTTAACCAAATGTATTTTAATAATTTTGCCAGGTGATGATTTTTCAATCCTACGGAGAGGGAAATATGACTGGGTCGAGAGGAGTGGAGAAGGCGGCAGGGGGGAATATGACAGACACTGTTAGCTAAAAGCTATTTTCTTTCCTCTCCATTTCACCATTCTGGGCCACAGCAACGCGTGTCCGGGTACAGCTAGTATTTTATAGAGCAGTGTCCGTTGCTTATGCGTTGCGAGTTCGACTTGTAATTTCGACGTACCGCAGTCGAAAAGCACTGCTGGCTGCGTGGACTTTTATCGTGGCATGGGTCATCGCTGGTCGACCCAACCTAAAATGGGTACTAGGATTGCTGTCCTGTGGAAGTAAAGACGCCTGGCCTAATGCTAACCACCACATTCCCTACCTGGTGCCGATTGTTCTGTAAAAAATATGGGGTGCTCTTTTTATATACCCGATGCACCGAAGGCATAGAAAGGGATCTTTACATTTACTTAACTTTATTAGTCGGTTCTCAATGAGTGCTGGGGTCAACACCGCGGTAATTTGGTTTGTTTGTTTTATATTTGTGTTTTTATTAGTATTAGGGAAAGGGTGGGGGGTTAAAATTGTAATTCATTGAATTGTATGTCATAGTTTAGTTTATCTGTATATTCTCAATATCACCTTTGTGTGGCTTTCGACACTCAAAACATTCACATAGGGATCTCCATGGCCCCGATCTGCTGCTTTTCTCCCGATGGCATTCCTTGTTAGTTTCACTTTCCTTTATTTCTTTTTTTAGCTGTCCTTACCACGGTGTCACGAGGCATTATGCAAACATGTGAAAGCCATCTCAATCTTGTCCTGTGATAATGATACCCAGTTGTGATCATTTTGTTTTGCTCCCCCGTTCTTAATTTGTGACCTTGTGTAGCTAAAGTATTCGCAATATTCTCTTTGTCATTTATTTTGAAATATATAAAGTTTATGAGTAATTCCTGCTTTCATTTTCCAACACTCCCTCTTATGTATAAAAGGAACTTTCTCCTGTCTTAAGGTGTATTGGGCAAATAGAGTTAGACATATATTTTATAGACCAATATTTACTCAGTGGGTGGTGTGGTCACTAACACACCGATCGCTTTTATTTTCCCATGACTTTACTTGGTACCTATTTTAGACTGGGTCGACCTGGCAGCTAAGGTCACTTTCAACAAAAACCCGACTCCTTCAGTAGCTGAGTCCACGACTGTTGTGCATATTATTCATAAAATATTGCTAAAATATTTGTATTTCAAACTAAGTCCTTCTGACTTCTATATATTGTTTTTATCACGGCAAACGCTTGGTTTGCTTTGTTTGTTCTTGATGTTACATTCTTTTCAGAATCCCCCACGGGGAGAAGTGGTGTTGGTTTTTATTTTTTGTTTTTTTAAACATCCGAGATAAATACATACTTCTATTTCCTCTACTTCTTCTATTGCTTCATTGTTTAATACAGTTGCAATTTTGTCTTTGATTATTGCTCATTGCTTTAGTTTTATTATTATTTACCTTGAGTGCTATCTTCTTCTTCTTCTGCGTTCATGCGAAGATGTAATTGCGTTGTGCTTGTTTACAGCATGGCTGCGATATTTGCACCTTTTGGACAACACATCCGATTTCTGCTGGCACTTGTTGACCGGGTTAGCCTTCCCGGTGAGTGCTATATTAAACGCTACAGAAAGTCTTTCCTCTTCTTGTGAACACCCAAATAGCGGTTTGATATAAGACTAATCTGCATAATTCTTTCTTTAAAACTGAGGTAGGTGACCATCTGATACATCTGTCTCTATCTCTTGTAACTTTATTCATCAGCCAGTTTGATTAAACAGCATGTGTGTGCATCCCTGCCAAACACCTTTGATCACAAACAAACATTTATGTTGTAATGATTATCGTTTAACTTGCATTGAAAACTTTAGTATTTTCACTTGATCACGTTAATTTATTGTTATTCTGTTTAAATTGAAATTTAAACGTATATTTGGAAAGTATAATTCATTGTTAGTCAGAATTGAATTACATTTTTAAAATTGCACTTTATTGGTATTCGATATAAATTTTTTTTTTATTTTTTTTTTTTACTTTTACAGATGGCAAGTTGTACGGGAAAAGCATGCCTACGCTTTTGACACCAGATTGTTGAATTTAACCAAAGAGAATATCAGCATTGGTGGATACCTTCAGTCCTACAAATATTTCAAAGATTACGCCGATGAAGTGAGGCAGGAGTTTCTGTTTTCTGACTCAATTGCTAACGAAGCATATTTAATTGTTCACAACCTAATTTCTGAACGAAAAGGCAACTTGTTTGTAGGAGTACACATACGAAGAGGGGATTTCCTAAATGGTGGTAATCCCAAATTGGGTTATGGAGTCCCAGAAAAGTCTTATTTCTTAAAGGCATTCAAATGGATGCAATCCAAGTTTCCGAATAGAAATATTACGTATTTAGTTGCTAGCGATGATCTTAATTGGTGCAATGACAATTTGAAAAGTGATAATGTGTTAGCATTACCTAATGCACCCCCAGCTATTCACATGGCCATTTTGTCCTCTTGTGATCACGTGATAATGTCGGGTGGAACTTATGGGTGGTGGAGTTCGTTTTTGGCAGGTGGGTACGTTGTTTACTTCAAAGGGTTCATGTCAAAGGGAACAACATTTGGCGATTCATTTAATCCAGAAACGTATTATCCCCCGCTTTGGGTTGGAATGGAAAACTAGGGACTTTTCGTGTTTTTTATGTACAAATATGAAGGAATAGCAAAACATATCAGTTAAGAACTAAATCCCCTGGAAATACCTCCAAGTCGCCAACAACACATAAGATCAAGATTATTGGCTTTCATTATAACTGAACCAAAATACACAGAAAATAACCACGATTTAAGAGATGTTCTAAAACAACAAGATGGGTAATGAAGTTTAAAGTCTAGAAGATCGACTAGATTACATTGAGTAGTACTCAATATGGCTCAGTCTACCTCAACAGAACGACTATCCGCCTTCCAAGAAACTCGCAAAAGCATAGAACTCTATTGCTCTAGAGACAATCCCCAGTGATCTCTTATAAAAGCTCACATCTGAACTCAACGAAGCACTCCGTGAAACGAACTTAAACCTGCAGAGCTCAAGCCAATTGCCTTAAACACTTTGCCCCGCAGATCACAAGTCAACAAAATTGGGACCACAACGGCCGTCTCACTTTTGACATTCAGCAAGAAAAGCAGCGTTCTAAGGTTTCTTTTTTTTTTTAATTGAAAAGATGTAAAAAATAGAAATTCACCGGTAAATGAAAGTCCCGAACGGTGATACATACCTTTCAGTCCAGCAAGTTTAAAAGTAAAGTATGGAGATTCAAAAGTGTTTAAGTGGAGTGTCGAGATTCACATGTGTGTGAGTGGAGTATGGAGATTCACAAGTATGTACAGGGAGTATAGAGGATACACGAATTGAGTGAGTATGGAATATTCACAAGTATGGTAAAGTGAGTATTAGAGATAACCAAGTGAGTGGAGTGGAGTATGGAGATATTTTTCGA